>APFE031123485.1:13683-53054 GCA_000404065.3 Pinus taeda | reverse complement strand
GTAGTCTCGGTTTTGAGATCCAGTGGGAAATCTCTGTGTATATGTGTTTTATGTGTTATGCTCTCGCATTTTGATTTTTCCTGTGATTTAGAATTCATATGCAGGTAATTTTTGTATGGGGTTAAAACCTACAAGTGATCTTCAGGATTGATCCTTGTGGTGAAAGAAGATGGTGAGCAACGAAAATATAGATATCGAGAAATTTAATAGTCAGAGTTTTGAGTTGTGAAAACTCAATATGGCGGATCTGCTGGTGGATAAAGATCAATGGATCATGGTAGATTCAGGTACTAAACCAATGAAAATGTCAACTAAAGAGTAGGCAAAGTTGGATCGAAAGGAAAAGAGAACAATAGGTTTGTGTATCACATATTCATTATTGTTGAATGTATCAGGCGAAGCTCTGGCGATGGCTTTGTGGGACAAGTTAGAGACTTTGTAC
This sequence comes from Pinus taeda, assembly GCA_000404065.3. Taxonomy (NCBI): domain Eukaryota; kingdom Viridiplantae; phylum Streptophyta; class Pinopsida; order Pinales; family Pinaceae; genus Pinus; species Pinus taeda. The sequence continues at coordinate 52,612 of APFE031123485.1, read as the reverse complement.
CAATCTAAGTCTCTGGTGAATAAATTGTTCCTACGGAAAATGTTGTATAATGTAAGGATGAAGTATGGAGACTCAGTGATAGAGCATCTAAATTCCTTTAACACTATGGTAAGCCAATTTCTATTTGTTGATATAAAAATTTTAGATGAAGATAAGTGGATCATTTTTTTGTGTTCTCTAACATATTTGTGGGATAGTCTGGTTGTTACAATAGGTATCAATGTGACTGCCTTGCAGTTTGATGAAATTTTCTCATCCTTTTTGTCTGAGGATATGAGATGAAAAAATACAAAGGGCCATAATGGTGACTTCTTGTTTGTACGAGGACAATCCCATAACAAAAAAAAGGAAAAAAATAAAACAATAAAAAATAAAAAATAAAAATAAAAAATCCTCTAGTGGGTGATCTAAATATAGAGGGAGATCTAAATCTCCAGGAAAACATGTAAATGTGTGCTGGAAATGCGGAAAGGATGGGCACCTCAAAAAGGACTATAGATCTAAAGCTCCTAATAAAGGAAAGGGATCTAATGATGCTCCTTCTGCCGAGGTCAAAACCACCTTATATGAAGGTGGGGATGTATACTTGGCTTCTTGTTCAAGTACACATGTATATCCTGAAGCATGGATGATTGACTCAGATGCATCCTTTCACTTCACTCCCTACATGGAGTGGTTCTATGAGTATGATAAAAATGATGGTAGTGATGTCTTATTAGGGGATGACAGGAAGGATAGAATTGTTGGTCGTGGAAAATTCAAGTTGCACTTGTAAAGTGGAAGGATTATAAAACTTTTAGGTGCTCTGCATATTCCTGCATTCGCAAGAAATTTGATTTCTGTAACCAAGCTCGGTGATGCAGGTGTAAAAACAATGTTTGAGAAATATACTAGCAATATGGTTCGTGGAGCACTGGTATTGATGTGGGGAACTTGGAATGGAACTCTGTACAAGCTTTAGCTTAGAACTGTTATTGATGGGTGCAACATTTATGTGGTTCCTGAAGGTGGAGCAAACAATCTAGTGGTCTCTGAAGAAAAGAACATGCTATGGCATCAAAGGCTTGGACATATTTGAGAGAAGGGCCTTCACATACTTCATGGTAATGGTATGGTATAAGATATGTCTAATTTGTCTCTGGATATTGACTATTTTGAAAATTATGTATATGGGAAGAAGAATCGGGTGAGTTTCCCCTCTGGTGCTAAGAGGGGAAAACAAATATTATAGCTTGTGCACAGTGGTGTGTTTGGACCTATGTCGGTTCCATCACTAGGTAAGTCTATGTACTATGTATCATTTATAGATGAATTTTCAAGGAATACATGGATATATTTCCTTCAGAAGAAATTTTAAGTCCTTGATAGGTTTAAAAATTTTAAGGCTCTGGTGGAAAACTAGACAAAGAAGAAGGTAACGGTGTTGGAGACAGATAACGGTGGTGGATAGTTTTGCAGCAAGGAATTTGAAGAGTTTTGTAAGTATTGTGGTATAGCATGACAAAAGACCACTCCGTACACACATCAACAAAATGGATTTGCATAAAGAATGAATAAGACATTGATGGAAAAGGAAAGAAGCATGCTCAGTGGTGTCAGGTTAGGACAGGAATTCTCAGTAGAGGTGATGGAGACTACATGTTACTTGATCAATAGATCACCTTCGTCAGTGTTAGAGGATAAGAATCCAAGAGTTATGGACTATTAAGAAAACCTCTCTTTCACACCCGAGGGTATTTGGATTTGATGCATATGTACATGCTCCAAAGGAGAAAAGAACCAAGTTGGATAGTAAATTGGAAAGGTACATCTTTATTGGGTATAAGGATGGTTAAAAGGGTTATAAGATTTGGAACCCAAAAATAAAGAAGGTTGTGTACAGCTGCAATTTGGTGTTTAGAGAGGTGAAAGATGTTATTAAACATGAATTCCTACCAAAGGAATCCGAGAAGATAGAGTTTGAGCTAAAGGAGGAGGAATCAAACTCTACAATAGAAGAGGAATCAAAAGATGAAGAGCCACAAACTACAGTTATGAGAAGATCAGTTCGAGAAAGGAGGCAGATATAAATGTATAATCCAGCTTCTTTATGTTCAAAGTTTTCTTTATATGTTACTCATTATGGTCCCATAACTGTCATGGAAGTAGTAGATTTATAAGAAGTCAGACTCTAGAAAGAGGCCATGGTTGATGAAATGGAACCTTTACAAAAAAATGATGCTTGTCATCTGGTGGAGTTGTCAGTTGGAAGGAAACCCATTGGCAGGAAAATGGTGTTTAAGAAGAATATGAATTTATAAGGCAACATGGAGAAATACAATGCTCGGTTGGGAGTAAAAGGTTATTCCCAGGTGCTAGGAATTGATTCTGGTGATATCTTTTCTCCTGTTGTCAAGGTAGCTTCTATTAGATTACTTTTATCTGTTGCTGCTACTTTTGGTTTTGAGGTAGAACAGATGGATGTGAAGACAACATTTGTTCACGGGGATCTAGAAGAAGAGATCTACATGAAGCAACCTGAAGACTTCGTGGTGAAGGGTAAGAAATAACTCATATGAAGGTTAAAAAAGTCTTTGTATGGGTTAAAACAATCACCAATGATGTGGTATCATCAATTTGATACATATATATATGGGGACTTGGCTTCACTAGAAGCAAATAAAATCATTGTGTGTATTTTAATTTAATTGGTGACCATGTTACTTATCTGGTCTTATATTTGTATGATATCTTGTTGATTAGAAATAACAAAGAAATTATCCATGAATTGAAGACCCAATTGCCCTCCAAATTCGACATGAAAGATCTTGGTGCTACAAACTATATTTTCGACATGGAAAATAAATGAGATTGGGAAAAAAAGGAAGCTCTGGTTAAAATAGAGGAAGCATGTTGAGACAAAATTGCAGAGGTTTAATATGAAGGATAATAAACTGGTGAAGGTTCCTATTCCTGTTAGTGTAAAGTTATCTACTGAATAGTGTCCGTAGACATAAGAGAAGGAAGAGTACATGTCCCGTGTTCCATATGCATGTGCACTCGGTAGCCTGATGTATGCAATGGTATGTACTAGACCTACATTGCACGTGGAGTTGGAGTATTGAGTAGGTTGATGTCAAAACCAGGGAAGGAGCATTGGACAATAGTGAAGCGGGTTATCTAGTATTTACGTGGCACTAGTGATTATGGTCATTGTTACCAAGTAATACTAGGATTGGATAAAGATTTGGATATTCATGTCTTTGTTGATGCAGACTGGGTTGGAGATCTGGATCAGAGAAGATCTACAAGTGGGTATGTGTTTGACCTATTTTGAGGTGTAGTTATCTGGATGAGTAAGAGACAACCTATAGTGGCACTTTCAAGTATAGAGGTAGAAAACATAGCAACCACTCATGCAAGCAAGGAAGAAGTTTGGTTTCATGGATAGTGTTAAAGTATGGGGTTAGTATAGTGAGCTATAAGGATATACTGTGATAACCAAACTATAATTTTCTTGGCAAAGAACCCTAATTATCATTCAAAGACAAAGCACATTGAAGTTCAATATCACTCTATAAGGGATATGGTTTAGGACAAAATGGTGTTGCTGGTAAAGGTGGACACTTTGAAGAATACTGCGGAGGCATTGAAAAAGTTTGTAAGCACTGAGAAGTTCTCTTGGTGTAGAGAAACAATGGGTGTTTCAAGGCTGGAGCAATGAATAAGCTCTCATGTGGAAAGAAAACAAAAAGTGGAAGAATGTTGGGTGTGTGTTATATTATTTTCACAACTAGTCCCACACAGGGGGGGCGCTCGTCCCCCTTGTTCATTGCACTGAGTGCAGTAGGGGGATGGTAGCCCCCCTCTACAAGGTCTGGGGTACCACCCTGGGGAATTTTTTTTGGACCCTATGTTAGGTGTGTGGACCTACCTATGGTTTTGTACATGATTTTCGGACGTGGTTTTGGGCATGATAGTTTTATATCCATAGTATTTTGGTAGACCTGGTCAAGGGAACTACGATTATTTTCTAATCCAGGGTTAATGGATTTGGGTTTATGGATGCTTCGACATGTATATAAATGTATTGTAACATTGAATGGAATATAATGAAAAAATCAAACTGCTAGTCCTGGTTTTGGGATCTAGGGGAAAATCTTTGTGTATATCTATTTTATGTTTTATTCTCTTGCCATTATTTATTTTCTGCTTTTAGAATTTGTATGTAGGTAGTTTATGTATGGGGTTAAAACCTACAAAATCGTGTCCAACATGAAGATGGATCAGTGGTCAAGTTGTATGATCCATAATGTCTTGTTGTTGAAAGGAAATTGAGTTTTAATAACAAAATATTTGATGAGAGATAATTTGGTAAAAGAGAAACACGATGGAGGATTATTAGGACACTTTTAGAATAAGAAAACACTTTCCTTATCAAATTATTTTTATTATTGTCTGGGTATGGAATTTGATGTAAGCTTTTTTTGCTAAAGTGCAGAGTGTGTCGGTATGCTAAGAGATGAAAGAAAAATACAAGATTGTACCAGCTTCTACCTATTCTTAGCATACCTTGGGCTTTTATTGGCATGAATTTTTGTTTTGGGATTACCTGAAACATAGAGAAGTAATGACTATATTTTGGAGGTTATGGATAGATATTTTAAAATATATCATTTTATACCTTCTACAAAATCCATTGATGAAACCAATGTCACAATTCTATTTCTTAAATAAGTTGTGATATTTCATTGTTTTCCTAGAGGCATTGTTTGATATTGAGATATGATGTTTGTACGTAATTTCTAGAGGACATTATGGAAGAAAGTAGGTGCCAATTTAAATTGTAGTTTAACTTATCATCCACAAATATATGGATAAACAAAGGTGGCGAATAGAATTTTGGAAAATGAATATCCTAGAAGAAGTACAGGAATGAACCCATTACAGATGGTATATGGAATGCACCCAAAATGAGTTTATGGTTTTAGGAAGTTGGGAAAACAAGAAATCAATGGTTCTAAAGGTGAATATTTTTGCAGCAAGCATGTATGAGCTACAATAATTAGCCAAGGAACAACTATAAGAAACCAACAAAGATTATAAACATAAAGTAGACACAAGAACGAGGCAAAGAGACTTTGAAGTTGGGGACTTAGTAATTTCTTATCTCAAGAAGGAAGGGTTTCTGAGAGGGACATAAAATAAATTGAAGCATAAGCGGATTTTCCCATGTAAATTCCTAAGAAATTTTTCTTCTGGTACTTATGAGCTAGAACTTCTAGGAGATATAGCGATTTCACCAATTTTCAATGTAGAAATTTTTTATCCCTTTAAGGAAACCATAAATTTATCATGGATCTACGAGTGATGAAGACCATACCATCAGACGGGAGGATCAATTGTTGAAATTAGTTTAGAAGGATATTACAATAATGTTGTAGAAAAGGGTGACCAAGAAAACTAGAAGAGAAAAGTATTTTGAATATTTGGTCAAATGGAAAAATTGGCTAGTAAAAGATACCAATTTGATGACAACAACAAATATTTCCAATTTTTTTATGAATGTTGATGACCTAATAGATAAGCCTTTTCTTTCCCTAGAGTCTGATGTAGGATCATCTCAACAAAAATATTTCCACCCATGTGAATAATTCCATTTTTGTATTTTTATATAAATTGTGATATTTCACCCTAGGAGAATTTTTGTTAGTTTGAAGGTTATGTTGAAGTTTCCTCAAGGGATAAAAGTAAATGTTATGTTAGGTGGATTGAAATTAGACTCTAAAAGGGGGAAAACTATAAAGAAAAGAACAAGAGGGTTATTAGTTATAACCCCCATTTTGTATTAGATAATTCTTTTTAATTTAGGGGGACAAGAGAGTGGAAGAGAGTGAGAGAAAAAGATCCATTTCATCTTGTGAGATTTTGTTGTTGTGTGTAGTATAATTTTGAAATGTTGTGTAAATGATTTTGTTTAATTTTAGTTTGAGTTGTACTCTATGTTCACTATGTTTGATCACTATAACATTGTGTTAATATTTTATAGATATAATGATTGATTGACTACATGATTTATATAAGAGAGAGACCATTTTCAAAATTATTTATTTTTTCATGGTTTGCAGGTCGAATTCTTACTTCCAATTGATTCATAATTTCTAGATCGATAATAGTTAACGTGTAGTCAAAATATTCGTCAAATTCATACTCAATTCTTAGATATTGACTCTTGGGATGGCACAATATTCCATTCTCTTGAACCATAACACAAACAAGATAGTACAAGATTCTAAAATACTTGAGTCTTCTCCATAGGGGGTTCCATTGGAGTAAGGAGGAATACGAGATGGTAGCCCATGGTAAATTGGTTCCATCCATGTACTCTAGCAGCTTTCATGGTTGTTTCTTCGATGCCCCACTCCTTGATCATTAAAACTCGACATAGCTTGCGGCCTTGCAAGCTATCAATCTTGGGGGCCTCATGATTGTGTCATTTAAATTTATTAGGATGTTAAATGTATACCATGCACAAAGAATGAATGGATCACATTATGAATCTAATTAGCTCACAAGGGAAATTGAGGGTGCACTATTGTTGGTGCACTAAGATCACTTTATAAATCAACCTTAATCCTAAATTAATCTGTCAACCTAGGATTCATCTGTTTATTTCAATGTTAGAAGTACTATCTATGTGATAACAATCAAAGAGTAAAATGTAGGTAATTAATCCCAACTAATCGTTGCATAAATAAACAATCACTTAACAACTCGTTAATTCTCAGAAATGCAGAATAGGAATTTATATAATTCGAAACCGAAAAGATAAATCACTTGAAAATTACTTTCAAACAAAGATCTTCATCCAATGTCCTAATATAAAAGAGGAAATAAACCTAAATTATCAAATTCATGCACATTAAAAGAGACTATTAAAATCATACTAATTACAAAGAATATTCAAAGCCAGAAGTAATTGTAGAAAGCATGTAGTAAGAGGGAACAACAATCATATACAAAATTACTTTCTGTAAATAAAAACAATATTAACTGAGATATATGATGTACTCTAACTCGACCTAAGGAATAAACAACAACGTAATTCTTGACAGTAAAATGTAAATAACATGATATAAGGAGTAGTAGATATTTTAGCGGTCGGGCCCAAAGCCTCTAGAAGAAAACTGCTATCGAAACTCAATACACGAATTTAATGGAAACTTCTGAATCTTTCATTAACTGTTGAAACAATTACATAATCACTTCAACTCCTCAAAGATCAATCTGCATTCACTGTCTTATTGGATTTTTATAAGTTACAAAGTTACAACGTTATTTTCATTCTGATTTACTAGAGTTATATGTTGTATGAATTTCTAGAAGAATTAGAGCTTACCTTGAGGATCATAAGATCCTCACGATCGCTTGGCAGAGCAATCAAATTTCCACACCAATCCTATATTTTTCCTCCACCTTTAGCATGGTTTTCACAACTGTAACCAATGACATCTCCCTTTCTTGGCACTGTCGTCGTATCCGAAGGGAACAACAACTGTCCAATCAAGGCATCCTATGCAAAAATGAGTGGAAAGTTACATTTTTATACCAAAAATGTGTGATTTCTCCAACACTACTTCCTATTTTCTTTTCGTGATCCTTCTTCGAGAATGTGCTCAAGATGAGAGTTAATTCATGGAAAATCATATGATTAAATAGGAAAATGAGGAGGAAAAACATACCCTTTTCATGACTAAACATACTCCCTAGCTTACCTTTTTGCATGTCCTCATATAATAAGATAATTAATATGAAACTGAGTAAGAGAATAGGCAAGATATGTTTCTTCCTTGTAGACCTAGAAACCATCTTTTCTTTTAAGTATTGTGAAGGCTCGTCCTTCCTGATGTTCAGATAGTTCATAATTAGACCGAAAACCATCAGGAGGATACCAAATGATAGGGATTCTGTAGGAACATCCATTTTAGTTAGGACCCTCACTTAAGACAAGATTACCATAACGGGCGAGTCTAGCTACAGTTGTAGAGAAGTTCCTGTAACCAAAAGGTTCTCGATTTCTAAAACTATTGGGAGTGGTTGTCCATATTTTCTTTGCAGCCAGGAGAGATTCTTCTCTAATGTCTTCAAAATATTCCAAACCTAACATGACAGTGTTTGTGTGGATGGGGCCCAAGCTGGACATAACTCCTTCTTTCTCCATAAATCTCTTATGTTGTACCCAGAGCTGCAAGGGCAGTGTAGGTTCACCTCTTACCCAAAGATTGAGTCCACTTTCACTCCTCTAGAAAGTATCATGAGCCTTAGCACATTAGCACATTTGAGCTAGTTTTTAACTAAGGAGAGGAAATCCTGAAACCAGATATCCCCAAGGAAGGGGCTCATATTCACATTCCTAACATCTTTCAAGAAAAAAATGTGCAAATATAATTCACATAAGAAACATTTTACATCCTCAGTCTGTTTTTGATAGCATTTAATAAAATCAGGAGTAGATTTAAACTCAAAAGGCTAACAAACTCGAATGGCCTTAACTTTTAAAAGTAAATACTGTTTGAGAAGAAAAAGTGAATAGTTTGTAGCACACGACTTACAGGCTACTGCATCTGAATAAAATGAAAAAATAATTTTGATTTGTTCCACAATTTTCTGGTACTGTCCTTGTAGTTCCTCCACTTTCTTTTGTTCTATTGTAAGGCTGGCATAGGTTTCATCCTGTGTTGTGGTAAATTCATTAAAGTTTTTCAATAACTCTTGATATTTCTTCAAAGGCACAACTTCATGTTGATGCTGTAGTAGTACTTGCTGTAGTTCTACTAGTTTGGTCCTCAGTTTTCGAATAATAGCCTCTACTACCAAGGGGGCATAGGGAAGTACATCCTTAGCCTGATTAGTCTTACTAGAAGTTTCTATTGACTCTATTTGAATGGATACTTCTGCTATTACCACAAGAACACAAAGTTTTATTTAAATAGTTGATTCTACTATTGACATAGGGACACAAAGGTATGTTTGAACAACTACTTCTATTGTTGACATATGCACAGAAAGATTTGTCTAGAGATCTATCTGAGTGGTTGTTTCTATCAATTGTAGAGAAGAACATAAATCTTTTTGAGTTTCTAAGGAACTAGTACAGATATCCTCAGTATGAGTCCCTGTCGGACAGGTACTAATGTTTTCCATTTAGGTCGCAGTGGAATTAAGAGAATTCCCATTCTAGGTTCCAATTAATTTTGACTCCATATCTTTCCTATAAATTTTCTTAGAGTCTCTTAGCCCTTTTTTAAGCTGCTTATTTTTTCTTTTAAGCTGCTTAATTTTTGTTTTAAGCTTATTATTTTTGTTATCCATCAATTCTAACCTATGATTATCTCACCTCTTTACTCTTACAGGAGTTTTCTTTACTAGGGAAGAATGGCCAGCATTAACATTCTCAAATGTAGGGTCTATTTCAAAATTGTCAGGATCTTGTTCGAGTAAGACTGTGTCTCTTGAATTGGCTTCTCACTCATCAACATTGTCAGCGTTTGGTTCAAGTAAGGTCATATATCCCGAGTTAGATTCTGGCTCCTCATCATTATTAGGGTTTTTTTTTAGTGGCGTTGTATCCCCTGAATTAACTCTAGGCTCCTCAATGCTATCAGGGCTTTTCTCAAATGAGGCTATATCCCTTGAATTAGCCTCAGGATCCTGGGTTTCACCTGTAGAAAAGTATTTCCCTTCGAATTCTTGCATTTCTCTGTCATTTTCGGAGGAGGCTAATGTCTCCATATGGTTAAAACTATAAGGAGAAGTGGAAGGGATAGGATTATGTAAATTTTCAAATTGGCCCAGCTCCTGAAAGAGAGTTCCTAAATTTTCTAAGACTCGAGCCACCTCTTTTCATAATCCTAGAGAAAAGAAATTTTTTGGTTATCAGGGGATCCATGGGAACCTCATCTATGACTAAAATAATGCTTCTCTGTTGTGTATTTCACTGAGTCCATCTTCATTTATTATGAATAGATGTCAAAATAGAGGCTTTCCTTTTTCATCCCCTTTTTGGGGCTTGTATCTCCATCGTCTGATGTTCTTCCTCAGGCTGGGTGTTTTCAGGAATTCCTTCCAAGGGTAGTACATCAGGGCTTATTAAATTCTCCAAGTTTAAGTGGAACTGAGTTAATTACTTGATGACCACTAATTTAATTAGACCATGATGGCTGATTGTGGCCTATCGGGTTCCTGGACTTCCTTACTCTACTAACAACTTCATGTAATAGCATATTCAAGAAAAATGGAAAATTAATTACTATTTTATGTTTTAATGTGGCTAGAAATTTAAGGTGCCGAGGTCATATCACGTCATGGTGACCATCGCATGTGATATATTTTTGAATGACTTTTAGCAATTCACGCCATGATTGACTCAAGGATGTAGGGCAACTACCTTTGCCTTTCCACACTAACTCCTCGCTTGGATCTTTGAACAATTCTACAAATTCATGAAATATCATGTGCTTTTTGACCCAATTTATGCCTTCTATGGGGAATCATGTGACCTGTGCCATAATGGATTTAGTTACTACTATGGTCCTGCCTTTGACAATTGTGCTTTCATTCTGTAAATTCTACAGGAATTCCAGAGCAATGTTGTCGTTAAACCCTTGCAGCCGAGTAAGATATTGTGCCCATCCTGCATGTTCTAGGATATCTCGGGCTTGCATGGTGATATGTAACAATGTAGTCTCACTGCGAACAGAGGTGCCACCCATATCTGCTATTTCCTAAGGACAATCTACAAACCTGCATGCACTATTGGATCCCACAATCTCGTAATGAAACAACATAAACTTCATGCAGGAGTATAAAGAATAGAAACTAAGTACAAATTCTTGGTAATGGTATCCTATCATATTGACAAGTATGAAGGTTGTTCGTTAATCATGCACCTTCACGTTGTAATAATGTATGATCACCCCCCTCTAATAAAAAAATGGCGACCACAACATGTAAACCATGTGGACGAGAAAGAGAGCATGCGACATCATTATTACAAAAAAAAGTGGTTAGAACAGTCAGGCAATCAAAATTGAATGCAATAAATGCACAAACATTTGATTGGTCAGAGAGGATCGTAAGAAATAAAGTGTACGAAATTTAAATCATGGAAATAGATTTACTTTTTGGAGTATGTGTGATGAAATTTGATAGGTGTTATTTTAAATTTATGACTGCTAACATCGGATGATTGGATAATGCTGACGTGGTTCACGTAATATACATATGCCACCTATACTAGTTATTAAAGATGTAGTCACAAATGAAAGGTGTTTTCTCCCTTTTTATTCAGTAAAGAAGAAAGAAGGAATTAATAAAAATTTGGCAACTTCAAAGAATACCTCAATACCACAGGCAGAGCCACTACTGCAAGTAGACGTTTATAGCTTTAACAGGGTTTCCTTTTAACCCACAAATGAGCCAGTATCCTGAACTTAACAATGTTTTTCCTTTTAAGAAGGACATTGTTCTGGCATGATGACTAGATAGTAACAATGCCACTCACTGTATTTTAACAAAGTGAACAAGATGGTTTGTGATGAGACCCCCTGTCGTTCGACATTTTTAGTGTCACAAGTTCATTACCCTAGTGTGGTAGCCATAATGGGATTTCTACTTATGTTACTTTCCTATGATCGTCGCAGGCTAGCTCATGATGAGACCCCCTATCAATTTTTTTTAGCTTAATTTGTTGTTGTTGTGTTTATTTTTTTCTTTTCTTTCTTTTAGAAGTTAGGGGAGGCTCATCAACTCCTTAAGCATCCAGGATGGTGTAAGAAGTAAAAACAATGCCAAGGATAAATATGCCTTAGATTCTCCATCATATTTATTGAGGTAATTTCCATTTGAATGTGTAGTAAAAGAGAAACTAGTATGGTGGGGATATATCATGAAAAATTTATAATGCATGTGAAAAATAGACATAAGAAGGAATATTTATAGATAGAGCATGTCAGAAAAAATGTACACCAAAAAGGCTAAGAATCATGATAAATTAGAGATTACCGCCTTTAAAGATTTACAATGAACTCATAACCAAAAATGGAATGATAGTAATGATAATATAACTCATTCATGGTGATGGATCAACGTTGTTATTTTTTGTTAAAGGGGACACCAATTGTTTCATTGGTATAAGGGATAACAACTGTTGTTGGAAAATGGAACAATAATTGTTTCTTCGAGAAGGTAACAACAATTGTTTATGCAAGAAGGAAACAACAATTGTTTCTTTGGAAAGGGAGAAATAATTGTTTCTTCAAGAAGGGAACAACAACTCTTTCTTTGAGAAGAGAACAACAACTGTCTCATTCGACAAGGAACAACAACTATTCCTTCGAGAGGGGAACAACAACTATGACAAAGGAACAACAACTATTTCTTCGAGAAGGGAACAACAACTATTTATTCAAGAAGGAAACAACAATTGTTTCTTTCAAAAAGTTAACAACAGCTGTGACTAAGGAACAACAACTATTTCGTTGGACAAGGCACAACAATTGTTCCTTTAAAAAGGGTTCAACAACTATGCTTTTAACGAAAAATGATCGATTATAAACAATGTTTGTATGAAAATTACAACATACTAAATAAGGAACAATAATAAAATTTATCAACCATTTTCAAAAGAAAATATGTACATTATTTACAATATGAGAAAAAAACAATTCTTTCATTCAAATGAAGTTGTCGGGTTACCATCCCCTCTAGCTATGATTTGGAGAGTAGGATCATTACTTACCTATTGATAGAAGGATTAATTTGTGAGTGGTTGGTTAGAAAGTTGCAACTAGTGTCCATTCACTAAAAAGCGAGCACCAGACACATCGATGGTGATTAGAGTTATGGTGCCATTATTATGCACTTCTTGAATCTCATAAGACGCAAGCCAACTTGTCTACAGTTTCCCTGGGAATTCCTAAAATATAGAGTCAAAGAGGTTCACCCAATCACCTTTCTAAAACATTTTCTTTTTAATAAGCCTATCATGCCACTTGGCCCTCTGCTATTGAATAATTGTTGTATGCTACAGGGGAAATAAGATTGCTTCATCTAGCTCATTTAATTGTTGAAGTCATTGTGTTTGGGATTTTGTAAGATCCAATCCAACCTCCTGGGCTGTCCTAAGAGTATTTATCTCAAAACATATTGGGAATACTGGTTCTTTGCCAAAAACAAGTTGGTAGGTGGAGTATCTGGTAGTATTGCACCATGTTGTGTGATAGGCCCCCAAGGCTTGTAAAAGTTTAGCAGGCCATTTCCATCTATTTGAGGAGATTGTCTTAGTTAAGGTTACTTATATGAATTTGTTGGTGCTTTCTACCCGTCCATTTTCATGTGGGTGATACAGAGAGGTAGCTCGATGTTTGATGTGATGATTTTGTAGGGTGGCTGAAATTTTATGTTGGCATTCTGGCACAAGTTTGGCAGTTTTGGTGCTATGAAATAGGTGTTGTCCTTGATGGCAACTCACTCTGGTGACAGATCACAGTTCAGGCACTCAGAAAGAAGAAAAAGACATATATGTAGGTTCACTTTGATGAAGCCACGTATACACGCGTGTTGGATGTTCCCAAGGCGCATATGGGTATACACGCACTTTCATGCAAGGAAAAGCGCGTACATTTGGGAAAACTTGGTTTTGGTCTGTGGTATTTAGTCCTTGGTATTTGAACCTATGGTTTTGGGCCATGGTATCTCATCATAAGTGTTGATCCCAGGTATTGGGTCCATGGCATTGAATTGTTATGGTTTTGGACCGTGGTATTGTGAAAGGTCTAAGACTATAAAAGAGGAAGGAGATCATTTGGCAAGGGATTATCTAAATAATTGAATATCTGAAAAGGTGCTAGATCTGGAATATAGTGATTGGGTTATGGTGTAGATCTGGATCTGAAGGAAGAAGGAACCTGAGCGCAAGGAGAAGGATAAGTTCTTTTGATGGGTCAAAATCTTAAGACTTGAATGATAGTATCTTTGTATCATTTTGATCTGTTCTATGTGGTGCTTGCTTGATCTATAAATCTGATAATTTCGATAAACTAATATGTGAACATTTGAAGGGGTAAATTACCTTTATAGATCTGTACGTAGGTTCAGTGAAGCACATGTGCACATACACGTAGGTTCTGTAAGTCGGAAGTGCGTATATGCAGGTTCAGGTCAGCACAGGTGCGTATACACGCAATTTCTGGAAGGCGGAAGTGCGTATACCCAAGTTGATCTTAACACAGAAGCATATGCACGCATGTTTCTGAATATTGAAGTAGCGTACATCTCATAATTTATGTTTTAGCTGCTTCTATTGATTATTGCAGTGACCTGGGTTTAGAATTTGAGGTGTGATTACAGTTAGTGTGATCTGGGTACATTTGACAGAGAAGTGTTTATTTTGATTCAATCTTGACTGGTAAAATGGTGATTGGTTGATGCAGAAATTCTTGATGTTTGATTGATGTTATTTGTGGATCCAGTCTGAAAATTTATGAAACGTGGTCCCTGGAAGAAAGAGAAGGTTGTAGCCTTCTGTAGGTAGCAGCCTGTGTACTAGTATCTCAACTAATACAAGAACTAAGGGGGTTGTAGCTCCCTTCGAGGAGAAGCTAGAAAACAAGAGAGGGTTGTAGCTCTCTGCAGGTAGCAGCCTGCGTACTGGTAAAGGACTGCACCAATACATAATCATTGTAAAAAGAACTCTTTAATTAAAAGAAGATAGAGACGAATTGCAATAGGTGGTTTTCACCCACATTGGGTTTCCACCTTATATATTGTCTTCTTATGTGTGGTTGTCTTCTGATTTGTTTTATTGTTCCTAGCAACTGTTTATATGATTATGGTGCATAACTTAAAGATCAACATCTGTAGATAAAGTAAATTATAAATCTGCATAGTATACACGGGTTTCCTTATTTGTAGCTATGTATATAAACGGGTTCATCTAACTGAAGTAGCGTATATGTTATGGGTTTGAAAAAGTAAATAATTGATCAGATAATATTGATTCACCCCCCTCTCAGTATTAGTTCCAACAATTGGTATTAGAGCAGGTCCTTCAGAAGAACCTTAATTGCTTGAAGGAAGGTCTATCATCATGAGCAACTACGAGAGAGAAGCATCAATCAAGCCACCAATTTTTGATGGGACCTACTTCGTCTATTGGAAGGTAAGATTCACAGCCTGTGTTCAATCTCTTGGTACAAAAGTCTGGGATATCATAGCTACAGGGTACACATTTCCATTAGCAACTCCTACAGATCCGGCTGAGGAGAAACAATTTGAAACAAATGCAAAGGCTGTCAACACTCTATTAGGATGTCTATCTCAATCTGAATTCGTTAAGGTCATGCAGTATAAAACCGCTAAAGAAATATGGGACAAGATTGTGCTGAGCTATGAAGGAGATGAGCAGGTAAAACGAGCAAAACTTCAAACCCTCAGAATTCAGTATGAAAATCTCAGGATGTACAATGATGAAAGTGTGGCTAACTATTTCCTTCGTATAGATGAGATTGTTAATTGTATGAAAAATTTGGGTCAAGAAATAAAAGAGGTTGTTGTGGTTGAAAAGGTTCTAATATCTTTGTCTCCTAACTGCAATAGAAGAAAAGGAGAATCGACAGAAAATTACCATGTCGCAGCTACACGGAATTCTAACCGCTTATGAAATGAGGAAAGGAGGACCATCAGAGAGGAGAGAAGTTGCATTCAAGGCTTCAGGTAAATGAGATTACTATGAGTCAGGACATATGTCAGAAGAAGAGGAAGAATCAAATTTTGTCAAGAATCTTCAATGAGGTGTTGGAAGATTCAGAGGTAAGTTTCCCTTCAAATGCTTTGCTTGTGGAAGAGTCGGTCAGTATGCTGCCAAGTTTCCTCATAAGCTTGACAAAGGTAAGGAACCTATTAGATGGAACAAGAAACAGAACGTAAGTAAGAAAAGCTACTATAGTCATGAAGACAGTGATGGACTCTCAAATAGGGATGAAGATGAACGAGGTAATAACTATAGACTTTTAATGGCTTTTGAAGATGATGATTTTATGGATGCTATAGATGAAGAAGGTCTTTATGAAGAGATTTCTAAACTCAAGATTTGTTTGGAAGAGAAAAATATGATTATTGATACTTTGCAATTTCAACTGGCTAAAAGAGAAAAACATCATGAAAAGTTAGAATGTGAAAATGTGGGACTTAGAAAAGAGATTGAGAAAACTAAAGCTCTTAATCTTAGATTTGTTAAAGGATCTGAAACGTTAGATGAGATTATCAAAGTGCAGCATTCTCCTCTAATCAAGACAGGTCTGAGATATAATGAAGAAGCTACTCAAGCGCAGAAACCATCCACCTCCAAAAGTTATCTTGATGCAGCTAGGAGGAGTGAGCAAAGGCCTAATGGAGATCACCAGGTAAATCAAGGACATTTCTCATCAAGAATGAACAAAGATCACCAAGTAAATCAGGAGCAATTTGCTTCAAGGATAAACATAAGCTACAATAGACCACAGGTAAATCATTCTCAATCTGCCTCAGGAATGAATGTCAACTACAATCATTCGGTCCGCAGGGTTGATAATCGCAGGAATTTCTTCAATGGCCAATGTTTCTCTTGTCACAACTTTGGACACAAAGTAGTTCAGTGTGTTTCCTACAAAACTATCATGACTAGAGAAACTCAAAAATATAGGAGTATGGATGGGATCATGAAAATGACCTACAATAACTTTTCTGCTCTTGAAAATGAAATAGAATGTTCTATTTGTAATAATTTTTGTCATGAAGATTCTGAATGCAGGAGTAGCTTTCGACAAACAACTCAGAAGGAGCAAGCCTCAAATATCAAAAATGGAGAATGAAAGAACCACAACCAGAAAGATGTGGTATAGCCTGATATGCAGAAGGGCAGGGAAATCAATGGTACATCGACAGTGGATGTTCAAAACATATGACAGGTGATAAAGAAAAACTTCAGTCATATAGTGCCTTGGAGAAGGAGAAGAAGGTCTCATTTGGAAATGACACCCCTGAACTCATAAAAGGTAAAGGATCTATTATTTTAAAAGATAAGGTCAAAGCAGGAAATGTTATGTATGTTGATGGCTTAAAGCATAATCTATTGAGTGTCAGTTAAATGTGCGATCAAGGAACATAGGTAATATTTTGATCAAATGGATATAGTGTTCGTGATCTTGATACACGAGAAACAGTGATCAAAGCCATAAGAACTCCAAATAATTTATACATATTCAAAGAAGGACAACAACAATGCTACCTTAGCAAGAATGATGAAAACTGGCTATGGCACCGGAGGTTGGGGCATCTAAGCTTCTCACAGATAAGGAAAGCATGCAAATACCAGGTAGTTCATGGTCTTCCAGACATCAGAATCCCAGATAATACAATATGCAAATCATGTGAGTTTGGTAAGAAAACAAGAACTAACTTCCTTGAGAAGCAAGGATCAGCAAGCAGGCCACTTGAGCTTGTCCATACTAATGTATGTGGTCCATCTAGGAAAAGGTCATCTCGGGGAGAAGAATACTTTATATTATTCATTGATGACTATTCAAGGATGGTTTGGATAGGAATTATGAAGCACAAATATGAAGGCTTCGAAAAATTGAAATCCTTCAAAGCTTTGGCTGAAAACGAATCATATCACAAAATTAAATGCCTTGGGTCTGATAGAGGTGGGGAGTTTACCTCAAATGATTTTTTCGATTTTTGTGAAGAACATGCAATAAGAAGGGAATTCTCTGCAGCCAGGACTCCTCAGCAAAATGGAGTAGTGGAAAGGATGAACAGAACGGTTCAACAAATGGCTCGTGCTATGCTTGATGAGTCTGGAACTCCCGCAACTTTCTGGGGTGAAGCTGCATTTGCTGCAGTTGTTATTCTCAAGAAAACAGATGTCCAGGTGAACAACACTCAAACCCCTCATGAGCTCTGGTATGGTGAGACTCCTTCGGTAAAATATTTCAAAATTTTTGGAAGCAAATGTTATATCAAAAATACTGATGAACATCTTGGCAGGTTTGAACCTAGAGCAGATGAAGGCATTCTTCTTGGTTACTCTCCCCACAGCAAAGCATACAAGTGTTATAATAAAAGGCTTGGAAAAATTTTTGAAAGTATTTATGTAGTGGTTGATGAAGAAGAAAACACTCCTAGGCAGGTAAGATCTGAAGATTTTGAAGGTGATGAGGACTATCCATCAACATCAAATCAAATTCATGATGAAGAAGAAACCTATCTAGAAGAAACCCATGAGGATTTTGAAGAACAAATAAGGATAAAAGAAAAAACTCCATCTAGAGACATTCAAAAGAATCATCCAGAAACTCAAATTTTGGGGCAGAAAGAGGCAGGTATACAAACAAGAAGGACAATTGTAGAAACTTCAAGCTATTTGGCATTACTTTCCTCCACTGAACCACAAAATATAAGAGAGGAATGCAAAGATGAATGCTGGGTCAAAGAAATGAATGAAGAAATTGAGAAAATCGAAAAGAATAACACTTGGGAGTTGGTTCCTAGACCAAAAGATAACAATGTCATAGGAACAAAATGGATCTTCAAAAACAAGCTGAATGAAAATGGGGAAGTGATTAGAAACAAGGCTAGAGTAGTTTGTAAAGGGTATGAACAACAAGAAGGAATAGACTTTGAAGAAACTTTTTCTCCCATTGCTAGACTTGAGGCCATCATAATGTTCCCTACTCTCTCTAGCTTTCAGAAGTTGAAAGTATTTCAAATGGACGTGAAATCAGCCTTTCTGAATGGTGATTTACAAGAAGAAGTGTATATTGAGTAGCAAGATGGATTCATCCTTGGTAATGATCCAAATCTTGTATGCAGAGTAAAGAAAGCTCTCTATGGTCTCAAACAGGCTCCAAGGGCTTGGTACTATCGTCTGGACAAATACCTTCATCAAGAAGGTTTTTCAAAAGGATCAGCAGATAGCAATCTTTAAATAAAAGTTGAAAATAACAAATTGCTAATACTTGTTGTGTATGTAGATGATATCATCTTTGGCAGTGATGAACAAGCTATGAGTCAAAACTTTGCCTTGGTGATGCAGAAAGAATTCGAAATGTCTTTGCTTGGAAAACTGACATATTTTTTTGGTTTACAAATCCAACAAAATAAAGATGGTATCTTTTTATCTCAAACCAAGTACCTCAAGCAGATCTTGAAGAAGTATGGCATGGAAGATTCAAAACTAGTATGTACTCCTATGGTCACAGGATGCAGTCTCAGTGCAAATGATGAATCAGCAGCAGTGCATCAACCAACCTATAGATCCATGATTGGAAGTCTTCTCTATTTAACAGGTACCCGACCAGACATCATGCATGCAGTAGGAATGGTTGGAATATTTCAGGAAAATCCTAAGGAAACTCATCTTCAGGCAGTAAAGAGAATTTTCAAGTATCTTCAAGGAACTCAAAACTATGGCATATGGTATCCTAGAGATGCAGATCTCACTCTTCATGCTTATACAGATGCAGATTGGGTTGGAAGTGTGGATGGCAAAAAAAGCACTAGTGGTGGTGCATTCTTTATGGGTTCTAGATTAGTATCTTAGTTCAGCAAGAAACAGAGTTCTATTGCCTTATCTACCATTGAAACAGAATATGTGGCCGCTGCATCTTGTTGCACCCAACTCCTTTGGATGATGCAAAGCTTACAGGATTATCAAATCACTTGTACTCCACCTATCTCCATTTTATGTGATAACACGAGTCAATCAACATTTCAAAGAATCCAGTCATGCATTCAAAGACCAGGCAGATACCTATCAAATATCGTTTTCTTAGAGAACAAGTGTTGGAACAAAAAGTCAAGTTGGAGTATGTTCCCTCTAAGGAAGAAGTTGCTGATATACTCACCAAACCGCTACCCAGGGAAACATTTGAATACCTCAGACAGAAGCTGGGAGTAGTTGATGTTTCAACATGCTATTGAAACTTGTCTGTTTCAGAGAAAAGTTGGTGTACGCAAGTGGGATGAGGAGGATCTGCGTACATATGCTGGTTTGTGCAGGTACAGTCACGTATATGGAGGTTTGAAGGATATCAGCAGAGACAGAATCTGATAGTCTAATATGGGTCTGTCAGAGACCATCTGGCACAGGTTTAGGGGGAGCAAATAATCTTCTAGTGATGCATTTTTGGCATTACCTTAGAATCTTTTGGTTCAAGTTCACAACTGTTATTGGTTTCAGGTGGAACTTTTGCAAAGGAAGAACAGAAAGAGAACATGGTTGCTGATTTGAATAATGATTGACAGATGCTGCTGATAGTAGTTATTGATGACTTTCATAGTCTTGCTCAAGATATCTCGTCTCTATGTCATGTATATATTCTTTTCATCAAGGTCATGTAATGGCCTATTTTGGTTTCCGCACTATGCCTAGGATGAATGATGTAATGTAATTGGTTGTCATATGTAAATTTTTGATGTATCTCAACTTGGTTGGATGGATGATCCCCATTTGGTTGGGTGATGGATGTATGTATAGAGTCTTTTTTGATAGGAAGGTCAGTTATGATGTATAAGTCATGGTTATTTTTCAAGAATGTCTTTTTGCAGATCTTGCCTACAGTCACGGGGAGCATGTTTAGCACAACAGAGTAGAGATTTCAACATGTACTCAGGGGGAGCACAACCCTTTGCCCTTGATGACAAAGGGGGAGAATGATCTTGAGGATCTTGGGGTTGCCATCAAGTCCAAAGGGGGAGATTGTTGGCATTCTAGCACAGGTTTGGCAGCTTTGGTGCTATGACATAGGTGTTGTCCTTAATGGCAACTCACTCTAGTGACAGATCACAGTTGAGGCACTCAGAAAGAAGAAAAAGACATATATGCAGGTTCACTTTGACGAAGCCGCGTATACACGCAGGTTGGACGTTCCCAAGGCACGTATGCGTATACACACACTTTCATGCAAGGAAAAGTGCATAGATGTGGAAAACTTGTTTCTGGTCCATGGTATTTAGTCCTTGGTATTTGAACTTATGGTTTTGGGCCATGGTATCTCATCATAAGTGTTGATCCCAAGTATTGGGTCCACGGTATTGAACTGTTATGGTTTTGGACCGTGGTATTGTGAAAGGCCTAAGGCTATAAAAGAGGAAGGAGATCATTTGGCAAGGGATTATCTGCATAATTGAATATCTGAAAAGGTGCTAGATCTGGAATATAGTGATTGGGTTATGGTGTAGATCTGGATCTAAAGGAAGAAGGAACCTGAGCGCAAGGAGAAGGATAAGTTCTTTTGATGGGTCAAAATCTTAAGACTTGAAAGATAGTATCTTTGTATAATTTTGATCTGTTCTATGTGGCGCTTGCTTGATCTATAAATCTGATAATCTGGGTAAACTAATATGTGAACATTTGAAGGGGTAAATTACCTTTATAGATCTGTACGCAGGTTTAGTGAAGCACAGGTGCGCATACACGCAGGTTCTGTAAGTCGGAAGTGCGTATACCCAGGTTGAGCTCAGTACAGGTGCGTATACACGCAGTTTCTGGAAGGCGGAAGTGCGTATACGCAAGTTGATCTTAACACAGAAGCGTATGCATGCAAGTTTCTGAATATTGAACTAGCGTACGTCTCATAATTTATGTTCTAGCTGCTTCTGTTGATTATTGCAGTGATCTGGGTTTAGAATGTGAGGTGTGATTACAATTACTGTGATCTAGGTACAGTTGACAGAGAAGTGTTTATTTTGATTCAGTCTTGATTGGTGAAATGGTGATTGGTTGATGCAGAAATTCTTGATGTTTGATTGATGTTATTTGTGGATCCAGTCTGAAAATTTATGAAACGTGGTCCCTGGAAGAAAGAGAAGGTTGTAGCCTTCTGCAAGTAGCAGCGTGCGTACTAGTATCTCAACTAGTACAAGAACTAAGGGGGTTGTAGCTCCCTTCCATGAGAAGCTAGAAAACAAGAGAGGGTTGTAGCTCTTTGCAGGTAGCAGCCTGCATACTGGTAAAGCACTACACCAGTACAGAATCATTGCAAAAATAAGTTTCTAATTAAAAGAAGATAGAGACGAATTGCAGCAGGTGGTTTTCACCCACATTGGGTTTCCACCTTATATCTTGTGTTCTTATGTGTGGTTGTCTTCTGATCTGCTTTATCGTTCCTAGCAACTATTTATATGATTCTGATGCATAACTTAAAGATCAACATTTTTAGAATAAAGTAAATTATAAATATGCATAGTATATGTGGGTTTCCTTATCTGTAGTTGCGTATATACGCGAGTTCATCTAACTGAAGTAGCGTATATGTTCTGGGTTGAAAAAGTAAATAATTGATCAGATAATACTTATTCACCCCCCCTCTCAGTATTATTTCCAACATTTTATGCCCTGTAAACTATGCTCCCCCATCAATTATCACCTCCCTTGGTAAGTTGTATCATACAAATAGTTCAAAAAGGAAATTAATCATTGTTTCTTCTGCAACCCATGGCAAGGCTACTATTTCGACCCATTTAGTTAAATAGTTTGTGGAAATAATTATATAGACCTTTTGATTTGATGGTGGATTAAAGGGTCCAACAAAGTCAAGCGCCCATCTTTGAAAGGGTTTCACCACCAACTGTGTTTGCAGTGCCATTTCATCAGCCTGGCTAGGACGTCCCATCCTTTAGAAATTGTCACATGGTTGAACCTATTTCTTGCCATATTTGAATATGGTGACTAATAATATCCCATTCATAGGATATTATGTCTGATTTTGTGGTCCATGAAATGTCCACAATAAGACTCGTCATGACAAGTTTTCAAGATGTCATAGACCTCATCTTCTTGAATGCATCTTTGAATCTGTAAATCACATCCAATGTGCAAAAGGTACCCACCAATCCATGAAAATCAGGCACTGTATCGGACAATCAGATTCCTATCCTTGGGTGACATATGGGTTGGTAATTTCCCGACTGCTAGATAATTTGCTACATCTGCATACCAAGGTGCTTTAATTGTTACAACAAATAGGTGCTCATCTCGAAACTAATTGTCTACTGATAATATATTATTCGTCTCAAGCACCCGAGACAAGATGTCTGCAATAAGATTTCTTTTTCTTGGCCAGTCCTTTATGGTGATATTGAACTCCTATAGTAACAACATCCATCGAGTTACTCACCCATTAGCAATTTGTTTGTTTTCCAAGTACCTGATGGTCGAGTGGTTAGTATATAGAAAGACTGGATAACCTATTATATAATGTCTAATCTTATTGATAACATTGTAGTTTAACTCAATAGGTGTAGGGTTTTTTCTAATATGATAGATAGTGTAGGGATTCCTGTCCTCTTCTTGTTGAACTATAACACCTATAGTTGTGTCTAATGCATCTGTAGAGATATGGAAAGGTAACTCCCAATTTGGTCTTCATAATGCTAGTGCAACTGAAATCAACTTCTTCAGATCTGCAAGGGCAACATCACATTTGTTAGATCAATTAAATTCAACATTACTGTTAGCTCTGCTACAAGCTTCAGCATTGGAAGGTATAACCTGGGTCTGGTGGTGTGTTTGTGCTTAAAGAAAGCTTGTGGCCCTCCTCCTTCTCCTTCTCCTTTATCCTCCCTACACTCCCTTAGCCCTGTTTCCCTTGTTTTCCCCTTGCGATGCGATCAGATCGCAAATCACATCCATGCCCGTTGCCTCAATCTGTTCTCTTGACTTCTTCCAACGCGATGTTGCGATGTGATCTGATCGCTATCACAAATTGCATCCGCGCCCTGTCGCCTCCGTTATGCCCCATGTCTTCTCCACCGATGCAATTATGCGATGCGATCTTATCGTTATTGCATATCGCACCCATGTGTGTTAAGGCTCCGCCCTTGTCTTCCGCGTTGTGATATTGCGATCGCGCCCCTTTGTACCCCACCCAATATCGTTCGTACATTTCTCGCATGCGATGACAACTAGATCCACTGCTCCTTGATCTGATAGCTCTTTTTTATCTCCATCTATTTCTTCCTGATTCCTTCCGCCAGTGATCTCCACCATTGATCTCTACGATCCAACGGTCGTTATCTATATTTGTCTTACTTCTCGCCCAGTGCATGCCTCCGCCATATTGTCTTTATGCCTTTAACCTGTTTTGTGCTCCCGAAGGAGGAAGAAGGCCAGGTCCGGCACTTTGCCTCATTACTCCTCAGCAACTACATTTAAAGAATAGAATGGCCAAAGGACAAAAAGGACGGCCTCGAGCAGCGAAAACCATTTATCACGCATAGAATTTCATCCATAGTTTACTTCATCTGCCCGAGCAGGACTCCAGAGTGCTAGAACGAGACTATTTTTTCCATTTAAATTAGTAGATGGTACCAAAGGCCCATATCTAATTGTAAATGTGGCTGGTAATCCATTAAGACACCTCCATGCATAGCCTAGTAAAGGTTTTTGCAAACAAACTCTATAAATAGCCAGAAACATGATGTAAGCATTGGCAAGTGTTAGATGAGAGTTAGTATGTTGTAAGGCTCAACTTCTGGAGACTGTAACTGTTATGTAACCTGAAGCGTCTGGTCTTCATTCCCAACTAATACAAGCTTCTTTTGCTGTCATTTGCTCACTTTCCACTTATTCTTTTTGTTCCAAGTTGTGTCTGTTTTGCAGTTGTTGATGCACTGTTGATTTTTAGAAGTAGTGGGGCTATCATCCCACCTCTATGTTAGAATTTAGTTGTTTCATTTAAATTGCCTGCAGGTTTCTATTGTTTTAATGCATAGAGAGCTGTCATCCTATCTGTGTATTAAATATTAGATTTACAGACCTTTAAACTGGTTGCAGCTAGCCATCGCAGGGTCCTGTGCATCTACTGGTGTGGTCAGTCTTCTCCATTATCACCTTTTCCTTAAACTGTGAGTAATTGGTGGTTAAAAGCCTTGTAGTCTGGGGGTGTTCACCCATGTGTGGGGTCAATCATAGTAGGAGTGGTTATCTGGCTTGAATATGCAGCATTTCTTTCATTCATCCACCATTTATCCAAATTTTTGGTTAATTTGTAATGTACCCAAGCATCACTGATATACAACCTAGGTGAGTTTCTTGGGGTGATAACAATTACCAATTACGACATACAAAGGTGCAACAATTTTTGAAATTTTTTCAATAAATATGTAGTAGTACCCTGCATATCTAATGAAACTACGTATCTCAATCTAGATGTTGGGTCTGCATAGTGCAATAATTACCTCTATTTTCATTGGATCTACTTGTATTCCTACCGCAGTGATTTAGTGTCCAAAAACCACACCTTCGGTGATCATCATGTGACACTTTATATTTCTCAAGCATAACCTGGTGGAAATGCATCGTTCAAGTACCTTTTCTATATTTTTCAAGCCCTACTCAAAAACACTTCCATATGGGGTGAAATCATCCATATAAATTTCAAGTCCTTCATTGATCAGATAAAAAAAATGCTCAATATTTCTCTCTAAAATGTGGTTGGGGCATTGCATAAACCAAAGGGTAAAGCTAAGTATGCAAACGTACCCCAAGGGAAGGTAAACATGGTTTTGTCCTAGTCTTCTAGGGAGATTTGGATCAGATTATAGCCACTGAAGTCATCGAGGAACAAAAAAAATTGTTTCCCTACTAAGGTGTCGAGAACTTAATCAATGAATAGAGGGAAATGGTCCTTCTATGAGGCTTTATACAGTTCTATGTAATCCACGTATATTTTCCATTTCCCATTTTTCTTGGGAACAAATACCAATGGGGAGAGCCACTAGCTATGTGAGATATGATAACTAAAATTTACATCAAACAACTTTTGTAGTTCCTCTTTCCCAATATCTTTGAGGTGAGGATTCAAACTTCTTTGGAGTTGCCGAATGGTGCAAGCATCATTCTCAATGTAGATATGATGGGTACATAGATGGGGATCTATACCTTTGATGTTTGAGTATTCCCAAGGAAGATCTTTGTTATATTTCCGAAGTACTTAAATAATCCTTTTCTGTTGATGACTGTCCAAGTTACCGTTAATGTTAAGCGTTTTACCTCATTCGATCTCAATTGGCCTACTGTTATAAACACCAGTTGTGGGTATATACTGATCGTCTACATCCCTCGAGGGATATCCCTATGCTTCATTATTGAGAATGCCTTTTAATACTTGGAATGTCAAATTATTCATGAAAACGAGTCTGTTAATGAAGTTTTTAATTACATTGTCCTTCGTCTAATTCTTACTTTCAAGATCTTCTTCCAGTGTGAGAGGAGAGCATATGTTTTCTTTCAGATATCTAGGTGGGTGTAACTGAGTATTTACAATAGGTAGACTTGGTTTCGCTGGGGATACAAAACAATATTCTTCACATCATTTCCTTGTGTAATAGTCATGCTCCCTGTAGGTCATCCTATAGAAGCATATGTTGTTGCTAACCAAGGTCGGCCCAATATCAAAGGATGTCCATCTAGCCTACTTCTTTGTTTGATGACTAGAAAGTCTACAACATATTCCTAGGAATTGACAGAAATAGTCACATCCTGTAAGGTTCCTTTAGGTCTAGCTATTGATTTGTTAGCAAGTTATAATAAGGTTGAGGTGGGTTCCAAAGCTGTAATTCCCAGAACCCTGCAGTTTTCAGTAGTTAGAATACTAATGGTTGCTTGAAGATCTACTATTGTGTTTGGAAAGGTGCAGTCTTGTATCTGAACAGTTACTATACGATTCGTTGGGTCTTCATAATTAATCGATGCTTTCTTACCTAGAAGTAGGTCAGATAAAGCTCCTACCACTTGCACTGTTGGTGGTTTTTTCAATTTCCTTCTGGGCTTCTTCCCACATAATTCCTTAATTTGCTTTTGCATAATTTGGGATGTCTTATATGGCCTGGAGGAGTGGGATATTTATACACAATTTTTACAATTCTCCTAAGATATCAAAATCAGGACAGGTAACACGTTTAGCTATTGCTAGTATCTAAGGGATGACGAAGAAGAAATTATAATTTTATTCGAATTCTATTGCTCAACTGTGTCTTCTCCCTGTTTTGTTTCCATAGTAATCATAGTCGAAGGATTTATTGTAGGTTGTTTTTCGTATTCAGTTTTTTTATTTTCTTCTATGGAAATAATGTGCCCTGGCCTTAGCTGAAGCTGATTGCATTCTACTGGTTCTATGTCATTTCCAAATACTCAAGGATTTGTACATATTTTACTCATCTATTATTATTAGGATTCAGATTTAGTTCAGATGACAATTGGGGGTGTACTGAAGGCCAAGGGTTCTGAAATGGACTAGGAAATGTGGGGTGAGGTTGGGAACCCGCTCCAATGGGTAAATTGTTCATCCCCATAGGGTGCTACTAGTTTTGGGGCCAATTCAGGTTCTTTGAAGTGGAAGAAACCCACTATGAAGGGTAAGGATTACTAGTTGAATTTTGCGAGAAGGTTGCAGAGAATTATGGATTTAGCTATCCAACTCCTAGGAAGGGTTGGTTTGGCCATGGTGACATGGAATACTGTTAGGATTTCCAGGCAGAGAGAGGTGGTTGACCTTGCCATATTGTTCCAAGATTTTTTTGTTGATTATATTGTGTAGGAAAGAACAAATATGGGTCTTGTGGCATACTTGAGTTTTGTGCTTTCAGTTGTCGACATTGTGCCACTAAGTATGTTGGCTCTATGAAGCGATGGGCACTGATCCGTGGCATGGTCCTTGGTGCATACGGATCACGTCTAAATCATGTCCAAAGGACATTCTCTTTCACTGTGCTTCTTTCGATAGCGTGGGAAAAATATGGCTAGTATTTGTTCTGCCTCAGCTTGTCTTATTCTAGCATGTAAGTCGTCTAAATGTGTAGTCAGTGTTCCTAAGATAATGCCTTGAAATATTCCAAGAGGTTTCTGATCTTTATTCTCGTCAAGCCTCTGTTGGGAGGTCTACTTCCTCTAGTCATGGAGTCTCGGTTTCCTAAACTGATGTCTCGGTTTCGTCATAGTCTTCTTCATAAGTGTTACCTTTCTGCATCAGATTTAAAGTTTCTACCCATTATTCTCTCATCCACTTTATTAAAATGGATTTCAAGACTGCTTTTGGTAACGTCGAGTGGGGGGATCTTTGCAAATTATACTAAAGAGTTCAACGTATTCCTTTACAGTTTCATTATCCTTCGTAGGAATTTTGAATATTTCATATTTTAGATCCATAGTCCTACAATAGTCCTGATGTTTAGTGAGAAAAGTAATTTTCATGTTGTCCAAGGAGTTAATGGTACTTCCACCCAAACCCATAAACCATCACAAAGATGCTCCCTTTAAGGTGGAGAGGAATAAATTCAATTTTTGAGCATCAATTATGTAATCATAACCTCTACACATGACATAAAACTCAAATAAAAAAGCATATGGATCCTCTGAGGTCATCATGTGAAAGGTTTGAATACTTTTTAAAAGAATAGCTTTCACCAGGGCATTGGCTATTGGGTTTGCGATAGGATATTCCAATGTCGAGGTCTGACCTTGAGGTGGCTGATTCGCCATTTGGTTGAAAATGTGTCAGTAATATTCAGGGATTTCCTAGCTAGGGGGTGTTATATGAGTGGATGGAGTACTCACAATTTGAAGGGGATTTACTACACTACTAAGATCTAAGATATTATGTACTTCGTTTTCAGCCAGGATCACAGGAGATCCTAATTCAGATGGTTGTGGATTTGCCTTAATAGATCCACTGGTTTCTCCCTCTCCTTCTCTCAAATTACATGATTTTCCCTCTTGTGAAGGACCAGAGTAGTGATTATTTGTATTTTGGAAACTTTGCTCAGATCCTTCAGTCTTGCTATTGATCTCGGTGTAAGATACAGTTGCTAATTCTGCTACTTGAGGGATCAAAGTGGAGCCCTTTCCAGATGTTGTCTGGGGTCCTACTGACACCTCAGATTAAGCTCCCTAAATGATTTCATATATAAAGGTTGGTCTCCCAAGGGTCGTCGATCCTTGGGCTTTATTGGTTTTTGGTAGCGATTTCTTATCTGTTGGTGTCTTTTTTCTCTTAGCCATCCATTCCTACATAGCCTCTACCTATCTACTGAGAGTGGGCCCTAGGAACAAGCCTTTTTCTTGCTATGTGCACAAGTTCTTACCTCCCTTTTTCAACACCCAATTCTCTTCAGAGACACACATTAACTATTGTTTTGACAACCTCCCTAGCAACAATGCCAAAATGTTGGTGCACTAAGATGACTTTATAAATCAACCTTAATCCTACATTAATTTGTCAACCTAGGATTCACCTGTCTATTTCAAGGTTGTAAGCACTGTCTGTGCGATAAAAATCAGAGAGTGAAATGCAGGAAATTAATCTTAACTAATCGTTTCAGAAATAAACAATCACTTAACAACTCGTTAATTCTTATAAATGTAGAATATGAAGTGTTCTATAATTCAAAATCGGAATGATAAATCACTTGCAAACTATTTTCAAACAAGCATCTTAGTCCAATGTCCTAATACAAGAGATGAAATCAACCTAAAAAATGAAATCCACATGCATTAAAGGAAACTATTCAACTCATACTAATTACAAAGAATATTCAAAGCCAAAAGTAATTGTAGAAATCATGTACTAAGAGGGAACATCAATCATATACAAAATTACTTTATGTTAATAAAAATGATATTAATTGAGCTATATGATGTACTCTAATTCGACCTAAAGAAGAAACAACAATGTAATTCTTGACAGTAAAACTTAAATAACATGATACAAGGAGGATCGGGTCTTCCAGTGATCAGGGCCAAATCCTCTAGAAGAAAACTGCTATCCAAACTCAATACAAGAATTTAATGGAAACTTCCAAGTCTTTTGTTAACTGTCGAAAGAATTACATAATGTCTTTGACTCCATAAAGTTCAATTTGCATTCACAGTCTTGCTGGAATTTTAAAAATTACAAAGTTACAACTTTACTTTCGTTTTGATTTACTAGCATTATATATTCTATGAATTGCTAGAAAAATCAAAGCTTATCCTGAGGATCAAAAGATCCTCAAGATTGCTCGGTGGAATGATCAGATTTCCACATCAATACCGTATTTTTCCTCTGCCTTTAGCATGGTTCGCACAACTGTAACTAATGGCATCTCCCTTTCTTGGCACTATCATCTTATCTGAAAGGAACAACAAGTGTCCAATCTAGGCAACCTGCACATAAATGAGCAAAAAATTAGGCTTTTGATACCAAAAACATGTGATTTGTCCAACACTACATTCTATTTTATTTTCATGATATTCCTTCGAGAATTTTATCAAGATGAGAGTGAATTCATGGAAAATCATATGATTAATTAAGAAAATGACGAGGAAAAACATAACTTTTTCACACCCCACCAACTATAATGACCAAATTTGGCATCAAAATATAAAAGGTGGAAAATGTTGTCGCTTAACATATATGAACCACATTTACTAATGTGGTTTTGTTAGATTATGACCAAACTACATGGGGGGGATTAGTTGAACATGGTCGACTATGGTTGCATATGCCTAAATATGTTAAATTTATGGTTAAGGAGGATTTATTATGGTCATTATAGAATTGATTATAGATGACCATGGTTGTCCATATCTAACTTACTATGGTTGACTATTATAGATTATGATTAACTATGATTAACCATGGTTGTACATTTTTTATCATGTCTGACCATGCTTGACTATGGTTGGGTACGTTAGTTATGTTAATTGACAATGTTGACCATGGGTGAACATGGTTTGACTAATGTGAACATTGTTGACCATAGGTTTCTACCATAAATTATAGTTTTCCATGTTGAGAATGGGTGGCCATTGTTGACCATGTTTGACCATCATAAAATTGGTTGAGCATGTTTGACCATTATAAAAAAGGTTGATTATGGTTTTCCATGTTGAGCGTGGGTTGACCATGGCTTTCCAAGGTTCAGTATGATTAACTAGATATGACCACAACTGGCCATGGTTGATCATTGTTGACCATTGCTACCTATGGTTTACCACGACTAACTAAAGTTAATTGTCGATCATCATTCAACATAGATAACTATAGTCAACCATGGTGATAGAGAGAAGTATAGTTGATGATGGCTAACCATGTAGACCATTGTTGTCTATGGGCTGTCATCATTGACTATGGTCAACCATAGTTAACCGTAGTAAAACATGGTGACCATATATTTCTATAGTTGACAAAATTAACTATGGCAGACAATGGTTGACAATGGTTGACCATGGTTGACTATGGTCACTATAGTTGTTTGAGGATGACCATGCACACTCATGATCAACTGAGTTTGATGATGGTTAACCATGGTTCACTATATTATGACTATGGTTGATCAAATGTGACAATGCTTGCTCATGGTCTACTAAGGTAGACGATGGTTAGATATGATTTCCCATGGTTGACTACAATTGATTAAGATTAACATTGATGATTATGGTTAGCTATGGTAAACCTTAGCCAACCATGACCAATAATTCTTTGAGTTTTTTCTATCACATTACAATAAATACCTTTTGTCTATCATAGTACAATGTCAATTTTTGTTTGTCAATGTGCTGCAAATATTTTTCTTATCACATGCAACACCAATTTTTCTTCATCACATGTGATGTTAATTTTTATTTTACATATAGTGACACTGATATTTGTTTGATATATTATGAAATAGAAATTTATTTTTCATATTTCAATATCAATTTTTAAACATGAATTTCTATAGTCAAGTGTGGTTGACTATGGGTGAACATTTTAAACCATAGTTCTCAATGTTTAACTAGACATGAGTATAGATGACTAAGTTAACCATGAACTATGATTGTCACCATGGTTGACTATGGCTAAGTTTGTTTAACCATAATTCAACATGGATTTATTATTGAGAAAAATTATAAAGGTTATATTAAAAATTGAATATTAGGAAAACTTAAGTATTACATAAACCTTTAACCTTATTAAATATAAATATCAAACCATATTAATAACTCTTAATAATATTAATAATAATAACAATAATCGTGTTTTTATTAGGCAGTTAAAAAAAAAAAAATCATTAAATATAAACCTTGATAATCCTTATTATGAAATCTTATTAAATATAATACCTTAATATTAAACCTTACTAATAATAAATAAATATTATTACATAACTTTCAGCCTTGACTATCATTATGTAGGGTTGACTATGGCTGATAAAGGTTTATTAATGTTGACTATGGTCGACTAATATCGGCTGACAATGACAATGTGTAATTAAGATTTACCATTGTTGACTATGATAAATGTATGATTGGCTAAGTTTGACCATCATTGACTGTTTAAATATTGACTATGAAGGTTCACTACAAAGGTCAACTATGTTTGACATTGTCATTATGTCATCATATTTTTTTTTTTTTTCATAGTGCAACATAATGTTTTAATCATCATGTTGTG
This sequence comes from Pinus taeda, assembly GCA_000404065.3. Taxonomy (NCBI): domain Eukaryota; kingdom Viridiplantae; phylum Streptophyta; class Pinopsida; order Pinales; family Pinaceae; genus Pinus; species Pinus taeda. The sequence continues at coordinate 20,117 of APFE031123485.1, read as the reverse complement.
ATGTTGATTACTTTTTTATCACGTCGCAACATAGATATTTATTTTTCATATTGTGATATTGTTTTCTACTTATCATATTGCAACACTCAATTTTTCATCACAAGTTGACATAAATTTCTTACACATAGGATGCCAAATTTTGATCATCACATTGTGATGCCAATTAAATATTAAATAGACCTTAAGCCTTATTAAATCTAAGAATTGAAACTTGTTTAGAAACCATAATATTATTATTAATGTTATGAATATTGATTTTAGTAATAATATTTTGATTAATTCATTTTAAAAAATAAATATAAAAAACCTTATATTTCAAAACCCTTAATAATATAATACCTTATAAATAAAGTTTTTTTTAAACTTATTAATAAACCTTAATATTAATGTTATTAATAAATGTTATTATTAAACCTTCTTAAATCCTATTAATATTATATCAATATTACTAAACAATTTTCAACCTTTGTTGTGAGTTTGTAAGGTTGAGTATCATGGACCATGATTGACTATAGTTGAATATGGTTAGAAAAGATTAACTAAAAATTGTTAAGGATTATTATGGTTGAACAAGGTTGTTTATCATTGACCATCATAAATGTAAATTTAACTAATCTTGATCATGGTTAATTATTTAATCATTGACTATAAATGTTGATTGTGTTTTACTATGTCATCACATTGCAGCAATGCTATTTGTTCATGATAGTGCAAATCCATTTTTTATTTGTCACATTGCGATGTAGATTTCGCTTCATCATATTGTGATGTTGATTTTTTGGCTGTCACTTTGTGACATTAGTTTTATGTTTGACATATTGTGACATTGATTCTTTGTTTTTCATATTACGATATTTTTTTTTTCGTGTGGTGGTAATGACTTTTATTTGTCACAATGTAATGCAAATTTCTTTGTCAATGCATGAAAACTTGATATTTAATTCTCATATTCTGATGCCATTTTTTGAACATGGTTGGTTATGATCAAGTGTGGTTGATTATGGGTGAGCATTGCTCACCATGGTTGTGAATGTTTAAGTATAAATACATATTGTTAACTATATTAACTATTGATTACTATGGTTCAAAATTGTTGAGAATTTTTAATGACGATTATGTATTTTTGCGTTGAGGAGAAAAGTTTATATTAAAAATGAATTTTGGAAAAAGTTAATTATTAAATAAATGTCTTCCCTTATTAGATATAAACATCAAACATTTTTCATAAGATTTAATATCAATATTATTAACAAACCTTGGTTTTGTTGAAATTATTATTATTATTATTATTATTTGTTAAGTTGTCTATGATCCTCCAGGCTTGACCAGTGGCTTGAGGAGCCATGACCCAGTGGAATCTAATCCATCAAAGTCACCCTGGGATCACATCTGACCTAGGCAACACTAGACCTAAGCTGATTAGATTTTCTTAGCATGTCTCACCCCCTAACACATAACAGAACCACCCCCTATGAAGTTTGATGCTGGGTCACCATTCTAACGAGGCCCATTCTAAGTCGATTGCGCTAGTGGGAATTGACATTATTATTATTATTATTATTATTATTATTATATTCCTTTTCAAAATCAAATATGAAATAGAACTTAGATATTATTGTCAAACCCGCTTAAATTTAACACGTTATTTATAAAAACTTATTAAATCTTAGTAATAAGCCTTAATATTAATTTTATTAATAGAACTTATTACTAGATGAGGTTAATATTATTAAACAATTGGAAAACCATGATTATCGTTTATCAAAGTGGACTAAGGTTGATGGTTTCCTAAGTTTAATCATGGGTGACTATTTAAACATTGACTATAAAGCTTGACTACAATGGTTGACTATGTTTGACTATGCCATCATTTTGTGACATTGTTATCTGTTCATCACAATGATAAATCATTTTTTATTTGTCACATTGCTATGTTGATTTCATTTCATCATACTATGTTTTTGAATTTTTGTTTGTCAAAATGTGACATAAATTTTTGTTTGTTGTATTGTATCATTGATTCTTTTATTTTCGTATTGTGAAGTTTTGTTATTTTCATCGAAATGTGATGTTAACGTTTTTCTCAGCACATGTAGTGCCATTTTTTGTTCATCACATTATGATGCCATTTATTTTTTAGTAGATTATAATGGTTATTTTTGTTTTCATACATTGTGATGTTGATATTTATTTGTCATAATCGAACGCCCGTTTTTAAACATGGTTGTCTTTGGTGAATTATGGTTGATTATTGGTGAATATTGTTCACCATGGTTGTCAAAGTTTAATTATAGAAGTATATGTTTAACCATGCTCTCCATGACTTACAATAGTTGGGATGGTTGACCATAGTTGAGCTAGCCTAACCTTAGTTAAATATTGTTACATTGTTGAGAAAAATTATGCTGATTAAATATTAAACCACTTTAATTATTAATAAAATATAAAAACTCAAAAATTTAAGTATAATATCTGTTTATTAAATATAAATTTACCTTATTAATAAAAAACTTTTTGAACTTATTAATAAATTCAATATTATGTTATTAATAATATTTACTATATATATTTTATAAAACATATTAACATTAAAGCTTGACTCTGTTTGACTCTACCATCACTTTGTAAAATTGTTATTTGTTCATGAGTGAGAAATGTCAGGCGAGGAGGTAACTCCTCAAATCAAATCATATTATTCACTCAGGTTGTTCGTTATTATATACAAGAGGGAGAGATTGTTTAGTTCATCTCCTGATGACTCTCTATCTTCTATATTATTTATTTACATTAATAACAGTTGTTCACCCAATCCCTATGATTAGGTGTCAACATTCGCCCCCTTGATTTGAAGGGATGTTGGTGAATCCAAGCATTGTTCTGAATCTTTCAATATTTTCTCTTCCAAGTGCTTTGGTGAAGATGTCTGCAATTTGCTCATTAATGGAACAGTGGCGGAGATGCATTGTTTTGGCCTCAACATGATGTCGAATCAGATGATATTTAGTATTCATGTGCTTCGTTCGATCATGCAACTTTGGGTTCTTGGCCAACTTTATTACTGAGGTATTGTCAATCATGAGTGGAGTTGATTGTACTTATTTTACCTACAAATATTCACGAATTTTCCTGAGCCACACAATTTCTTTTGTTGCCTCAGCTACTACCACATATTCTGCCTCTGTTGTGGAATCTGCTGGAATGATTGTTTGTGTGATCTCTAGGAGATAGCTCCTGATCCAAGACTCATAGCATAACCTGAATTAGATACCCCAGTTTCTTTGTCTCCATCGAAGTTTGAATCAAAGTGTGCAATCAAGCTGAAGTCACCCACTTTTGTATACTTGATTCCAAAGTCTTCAGTTCCCTTCAAGTAATTTAGAACTCTTTTTGCAGTAGACCAATGTCCTTGACAAGGCTTTTACATAATCTTGGAGAGGATTCCAACAACAAATCAAATGTCTAGTCTAGTAGTAGTTAGGTAGTTGAGACTTCCTACAAGCTGTCTATACTTTGTTGCATCCTTAAATTCTTTTCATTCAATGGATGTGAGCTTTAAGTTTTGTTCCATTGGAGTATTTAGAGGATTGCATTCAGTCATGCCAAACCTACTCAACAAATCTCCAATGTACTTCTTTTGATAAAGGAATATGGACTTCGGATGTTGAGTTACTTCAATACCAAGATAGTAATGAACATAGACAAAATTAGTGATTTCAAAACCTTTCCTCAATTCCTTCTTTATGGACGCAATGTAGATTTCATTGTTCCTTGTCATAAAAAGATCATCTACATACATAGTAAGATATACAACTATTTTTCCAACCTTGTTGACAAACAAAGTTGCATCATCAAGATCATAATGTTTGAAATTGAGTTTCAGAAGATGCTCAGTTAGTTTTTCATACGAGGCTCACCGTGCTTGTTTGATGCCATACAAGGATTTCAAAATTTTGCATACTTTATGTTCATGTCCTTTCATAGCAAATCCTTCTGGCTGGGACATAAAAACTTTCTCTTTTAGATCTCCATTCAAGAAAGCAGTTTTTACATCCATTTGATGGACTTTCCAACCATTCTGAGTTGCTAGGGCAAAGAGTGTGCGCATGGTAGCCAATTTTGATGTGGGTGCAAAAATCTCGTCATAATTGACCTCTTCCATCTGTGCAAAACCTTTTTCCACAAGCCTGGCTTTATGCTTGTGAAGTGAGCCATCAAATTTATACTTGTTCTTGTAGACCCACTTGCAGCCAATTGGTTTGGTTCCCAATGGAGGATCAACCAGCTTCCAAGTGTCATTCTTTATTAGGGGATCATACTCCTTTTACATTGCTTCTTTCCATTCATCACGAGAAGCAACTTCTTTGAAGGAAGTAGGTTCAAAATATGTACACAAATTCAATTCACAATCATAAGGAACATCCATATCAATAGGTGAATCAGAGTCATCTACATCACTTGCATTTTGCTAGTTTGAATTTCTAGTTCCTATCTTCCCAACCTCAACAGGATAAACACTTTCAAGTGTCTTTGTCAGCAACTTTGGAGGACCTTTCTCAAATAGTCTAGGCTGCTTCATTGATTGAGTTGGGACTGAATCAAGATTGAGTTGCCCAGTTCTGTCAATCACATCGCTTAAAGTATCATATGTTGTTGGAGTTTCATGTGGGGGGGGGAGAGTGCTTCAGAAGAAGATTCCACAGGTTGATCTAGCATAGGAATCCCCCTTCAAGATGTGGAATCTGATTATTAAATTCTTGAAATTATTTTACATTTGCGAATCTATCCAAGCGATCAAGTTTCCACTCAACAACATTGTCAGTTTTGGATGATTCAATAAAGATTACATCTCTAGATACAACAAAATTTTATTGACTTCATCATAGAGACGATATGCTTTGAAGGTGTTTGAATACCCTAGAAAGATACACTTATGACTTCTTGCACCAATTTTGTTTATGTGTACCTTTGGTATCAAGGCATAACATGTGGAACCAAAGACCCTGTGATGCTTTACCAAAGGAATGTGCCCATACCACATTTCATAAGGAGTCTTGTTTCTAAAAGCATTAGATGGAAATCTATTATTTACATATACAACACATAGAACTGCATCAACCCAAAACATCAACTTTACATTTTTGGAAAACATCATGGAGCGTACCATATTTAAGATTGTCCTATTCATTCTTTCAGCTACTTTGTTCTATTGGGGATTATAAGGCATCGTTGTTTGATGTTTGATCCCATGTTGGCGAAGATAGTTTTCAAATTAATTTTAGGTATATTCTTTTCCATTATTAGTGTGAATAGAGCCAATATGAGATTGTGTGTCATATTCAATCCATGTATGAAAGTTCTTGAATGTTTGAAAAGCATCAGATTTGTCCTTCACTAAATAAACCCAACACATTTTGGCGTAGTCATCAATAAATGTCATCATATATTTATTTCCATTTGCAGAAGGAACAAGCATTGGATGACATAAATCTGAATGAATGAGTTCAAGTTTTCTATGTGCTCTTGAATGTGAATCATGAAAAGACTCTTTGCTATGCTTTCCTAGAATGCAAGCATCACATTGCTTAAGTTTCCTAGGAATTGTAGGCAAACCAGTAACACCATTTTTCTTCAACAAATAGAGGGTGCCATAGTTCAAGTGTCCAAATCTAGCCTGCTATAATAAACTTGATGGAAATGTACCTTCTCCATAATGAGAATTGTATGAGAAATTTTGTGCACGAGTAGAGGTACCCTACAGTTTCAGAAGCCTTTCTTCTTCTATCCCCATCATGACAAGTGAGTGGTCTGATTCTTTTATCATCTCAAGCTTGCCATCAAACATATGAATGGAGTGTCCTTGCTGGCGGATGTGGACCGAGGACATCAATTTTCTCCTCAGCTGTGGGAGATATCCAACATGATGCAGAAGAAAGTCTGGAAGACCAGGCAATTTAGGCCTGATTGTGCCAAGCCCTGATGGCTTGAGTTTTGATTTGTCTGCAAAGTATACTACTCCATCAACATTGTTAGTAAATTCTTCAAAATATTTTCTAAAAGTCTTGTGGCAAGTTGCTTCTCAATCAAGCAACCAATCATTTTTCCAAGAAGCAAGTGAAGCATTAAATAAGTCTTCATTTACTCCAATATTACAGTGTGCCACAACACAATGAGTGGATTCAGGTGCTTTACCTTTCCCTCTATCATTAGTCTTACCTTTTGGTTGGTTTCTTTCTTTCTCAATTCTTTCCCAAGGTAGCTTGCATGTGGATGCATCATGTGATCCATCTCTTTTACAGCGTATGTGGTGCAAATATGACTTTTCTCCTTGAGATTGTATGCCTCCCCTACCTCTAAAAATTTCTTCCTCTTCCTCTTCAACCACCTCTTCCTCTGGAAGAATATTGAGCAAGATTCTTTTCTCTATAAGAAAGGAA
>APFE031123485.1:0-13075 GCA_000404065.3 Pinus taeda | reverse complement strand
AATAGTAAAGATAAGTAAAGCTATCAAAAAGTAAAAACAAAAGAAATAAAACAAGAAAGCAGTAAAATTTGGTAAAGCTACCGAAAAGTAAAACAAAAGAAATAAAACAAGAAAGTAGTAAAGTTGTATGTTGGCACATGGAGTGTGTGCATGTGGTTCCCCTTCCAATGTTTGCTCTATTTGATAGACGGTGAGGAAGATGAAAGGCATTCCATCATTCCATGATTCCATCATCCATTCTCTTGGGAGAATAGTGTTGGGAGACAAAGGATTCCTTGGCAATAGTACGTTGATTGAGGGCTCAGGGGTGGCCAGTTGTAGCAAGATTGTGCAATTGAGCCTGCGATTGGGTAGAGAGTCGTCCCTAAGACTTTGTTGCAGTTAGAAGAATTCAACTAGCGGTCAACCCTGAAATCACAAGTGAGAAACATCATCGCCACATGTAAGTTGTCTCTACTGATATTTTTGTAATTTGATGTTAATTAGTTGATAAATTGTGTGTTGATTAAAATCACATGATTAATCTAATTAATTACATGTTTTTATTTTGGGGTTGTTACATGTTTTTATTTGATGATGTTTCATGATATGATGATATGAGGATAATGATGCACATGTGGTTCTTATTCATTTAGTTTGATATGATAATTATGTTGTATGTTCATGATGGATATGATATGCATAGGGATTACGATGTTACAACAAAATGTATATTGACATGTGGTTTATTTATTATGTGATGTCATGATATATCTTTGATAAATACTTGTTGATGTTACAACATATGATGATATTTCATGAGGTGAAGCATGTGATAGTTGCATAGAAATTTATGACATGCATGAGCATGCAGTTCATTATTATTCATAATGTGGTGATTAGAAGTGGTGTTATGTTATCATGATGACATGCAAGAGTTGGCATGTCAATTAATTTCTATGATACTATGATTATAACTAATGCAGTGGTTGCATGTTGAGATGTGGTGACTAACAGGAACTCCACAAATCGGCCAAGAGGGCCAGTTTATTTTATAATATCATGGGAGCCCATACTTACGAGGGACAATATGTAACACCATATGGGCTAGGGAAAAACTCAACCAACACTACATATGCCAGTGATTCCTTTGTCTTGTGTAGCTCTTGATGGATAGCTCTTGAAGGGCTATGGGACCATCTTGAGGAGGCCAAGTGCCTGATGTTCTATGCTAGGTGCCTGTTATTGGATTAGGATGCCGAAGTCTGGTGGGGGTGTAAGGACTTCGATGCCTAGGGCTATGCACCTTTGTAGCTGTGGAGGGAGTGGGCTAGGCTTGCGAGATGCCCAGAGTCATTGAGTACCGTACCGGATGTCTGCCTTAGGGTAGATGAGGTCTGAGTCAGGTGCGAGGCTTGGGGCCAGCCTTGGACTAGGATATAGACCGAGGAGGCTTATGCCTGGTTCCGAAAGTGGGCAAAAGGACAAATATTCCTTGGGATTTCTCAGATGTTGTGAAACTTTCGATGCCTACTAGTTATACTAGTTCAGTAGAGGGTGCTGGTGAACATGAAGTAATAAGTAACAAAATAAAATGTTAAATAATTCAACTTAACTTCGGGACAAACTTCCTTAAAGTGGGGGAGTATGTAATTTCCCTTAATAATAAATAATAAATAACAACACTAAATCTCTAAATAAATATAAATAAAAATAAACAGAAAAATAGTAAAAATCAGTAAAGCTGTCAAAAAGTAGAAACAAAAAGAAATAAAACAAGAAAGCAGTAAAAATTAGTAAACCTATCAAAAAGTAAAAACAAAAGAAATAAAACAAGAAAGCAATAAAAATTAGTAAAGTTATCAAAAAGTAAAAACAAAATAAATAAAACAAGCAAGCAGTAAAGTTACATGTTGACACATGGAGTGTGTGCATGTGGTTCCCCTTCCAATGTTTTCTCTATATAATAGATGGTGAGGAAGATGACATGCATTCCATCATTCCATGATTCCATCATCCATTCCCTTGGGAGAATAGTGTTGGGAGACAAAGGATTCCTTAGCAGTAGTACATTGAATGAGGGCTCAGGGGTGGCCAATTGCAGCAAGATTTTGTGCAATTGAGCCTACAATTGGGTGGAGAGTCGTCCCCAAGACTTTTTTGTAGCTAGCAGAATTCAACTAGTGGTCAACCCTCAAATCACAAGTGAGAAACATCATCGCCACAGGTAAGTTGTCTATACTCATATTTTTGTAATTTGATGTTAATTAGTTGATAAATTGTGGGTTGATTATAAATTGCATGATTAATCTAATTAATTACTTGTTTTTATTTCTGGGTTGTTACATGCAGATTGTGAGTCATAGAGTTCCTTATGTTTTTGTAAGGCTTCAAAATCATTTGAAAATGGCGAAATATGGCGACTCACCTCTTCATTTACTGATGCTGCAATCAATGCATAAGCCTTGCTATTCTTATTTTCCCAAATGGTGAACTCCTTGTCTGAGGTAGGTTGTTCTGGATCTTTGTCTCTGTCTCCAACACACTTTCCTTTCCACAACTCATTGAAAATGAGGGTATGTTTTATCTTCGAAGACCACTCAGGATAGTTTTTGTTTCCAGCGACAACTACTCCCACAATAGATATTATTGAATGCATTGTAAAATCTGTGTACTGTGGGAAACAATACTTCTGCTGCAAAATTTCACTCCTAAGAAAAATCCAATTTTGATATATGAAGACAGAGATTTTATGAGGGAGGGAGGTCCCACGGTTATGAGTTTCAGAGGACTTTATACCACAACCAAAAGTGATATAAATACCACAACAAATTCAAATTTCAATACACATTAAATAGGAAAATGTTAAAGTATGGAATATATGTAGGAATTCGGGTGGGGCAGTGTAAATATATGCAGACAAAGTATGTGGACAACATTATTGTGACAACGTTCAACATAATAGAGGAGTCAAATGAACTTATATTGTTGTTATGTCGATAGAGGTAATGACTACAAGCTACTTTGTGTATTCACCATTTGGAAGCTGAGCAGTGAGGAGCAACGCTATGGGAGGAGGGGCATGGAGTCATATGGGAGTAGCGTGATACCAAGTATGATACCAGCATGATACCAAGTGTGATACCAATGTGATACCAAGTGTTCACCATGGAGAATTGAATTATAAATTAGCAATCACCTTTAAGCCATTAACCACATGGATGGCCTTCAGTTCGAGTCTTGGCTGCTGTGCTACTCCTGAATTTATTTCTGAGCAATACACAATGCCAATGAAGAGAGGTGAACTTGCAATCTAGTCATGTTTTAGTTGTTGCAAATTCATATGGCAACCAAATCCAATGTACTCAAACGAATTTACACAAATACAAACAAAATAATGTTTTGTTATCGAATGAAATTGATTCTACAAGGAAGCGCTAAGGATGTATTATGAAATGCAATGCCCAGGGATATAGCCTAAGAAATTGGCTTTTATTTCTATAATTAATGCATGTGACAGCCTAACAGATCTACAAGCAGGCATTAAGGTTCACGAATATGTATGGAAGCAACGGAATGCCAAACAACATTACCACAGAATGCCAAGCAGTGATACCACAGATTGCCAAACACAAGAAGCGTTATACCATGACTGTGTATTCTCAGATGGGAGGTATGGTTCTATTGATCATACTGTCAGACCAGTGGAAGCATCACAGTTGTGAGGCTAGCTAGAACCAATAGGATAATAGTGAGAGAGATGTCAGTCTACATAGGATTCAGAACATAGGTAGAATAGGTAGAATAGGAGTTACAAATTAAAGAGTGAAGCCAAAAATGGCACTGGCTCTGATACCATGCCAGGCTAGGAGGTAACTCCTCAAATCAAATCATATTATTCATTCAGGTTGTTTGTTATTATATACAAGAGGGAGAGACTGTTCAGTTCATCTCCCGATGACTCTCTATCTTCTCTATTATTTATTTACATTAATTATAGTTTTTCACCCAATCCCTATCATTAGGTGTCAACAAAATTCATTTTTTATTTGTCACATTGTGATGTCGATTCCATTTCATCATATTGTGAAGTTGATTTTTGTTTTTGTCAAAATGTGACATAGATTTTTGTTTGTCCTGTTATGTTGTTCATCGTTTTAGTTTTCATATTGCAATGTTGAATTTTATTCGTCAGAATATGATGTTAAGTTTTTTCTCCACACATGCAGTGCCATTTTTAGTTCATCACATTATAATGCTAATTTTTTTTTGTTATATGATGACGCTGACTTTTGTTTTTATACATGGTGATGTTGAAATTTATTTGTCATATAGTGACCTCACTTTTTAACCATGGTTTTCTATGGTGAAGTAGAGTTGATTATGGGTGAACATTGTTCGCCATGGTTGTCACTATTTTATTATAGATGTATATCTTTGATCATTTGAGGCATGAAATACCATAGTGTCTCTGGTTGACCATAGTTGAGCTGGTTTAACCATAGTTAAATATTGTTACATTGTTGAGAAAAGTTATACTATAAATTAAATATCAAAAAATGTTAAGTATTAAGAAAATATAAAAGCTTAATGATGCAAACTATCAAGTATGCAAAGAAAAGATGAAATCAAGGTTAATATCTCTTATATCTAATTTTTGAAATTAGTGTGTAATGGTTATACTAAAAATTCCCCATCTAATCAAGAACAGTAGAAGGATGGTTAGGCTATGCATGAAATTTTCTTTAGTCCTCTTTATTCAAAATTTATGAATATTATGAATTATGAAAAGGATGTATGGGACAAGCTACAAGTTATGAAGGATTTATGGGGCAAGGTGAAATCCATTTATGAAGGAGATAGCATTGGAAGAAATGTAGATAAAGAATCGTTAATTAAGCATCCATGTAGGAAGATGGACAATATTGTTATTGATTTTTCTAGAAAACGTGATAATGATTGTATTCTAGTACAACATGAGTGTGATCATGCAGAAGAAGTTGTTTATTTCATATAATATGGTGTTCATCAGTTAGAACAGGAAAGTTTAGAAAAGGAATTTGATTTCAGAAGGAAACTAGCCTCTAGTATCGAAAAGGGTGAGAGTCTGAAGGAGACGTTCTAGATAAATGAGAACATGGGTCAAGATGTGGATGAATAAAATAAGGTTTTAATAATCCTACAAGCCTAAATGTAAGTGAAATGAGTGAATGAATTAGTGACTGGGACAAATAAAGAAAAGGGAAGTCATATTGAGAGACTTGTAAACAAAATTATTTCTTTAAGGATTGATCTACAAGAAGAAAGGAGAATTGAGGAAGAAGTAACTAGACAACCAAAGGAAGGAGAATATTGTTGGACATAATACTAAGAGGGGTGGTGAATCCATATTATCAAATCTATAACTTTTTCATTTCTATAGTCAGATTTATATACGCTACTTCATTGAAGGAAACCCCTGTGTACACGCAACTATATTTAAGGCAACCAGCGTATATCCAACAGACTTATGATACCATTAATTCATCATATGTTGATCTTTAATCAATGCATGAGTACTTCATTAACCATATAAATAGTAACTATGTGTAGTAATAACAAAACAAACCATCACACATAATAAACACACATGAACACCGAGATTTAAGGTGGAAACCCAATGTGCATGAAAACCACCTGATGTTGTCGTCTTTGTCTTCTATTAATAATAAGAAAATCTATTTACAATCTTGTACTGGTGTAGACTCATACCAGTACATAGGCTTCTACCTGTAGAAGGTTACAACCTTCTCTCATTCTCCAACTTTTATTGGAAGGAAGCTACAACTCCCTAGCTCTTGTAATAGCCAATTGTTTACTAGTACGTAGGTGCTAGCCTACATAAAACTCCACTCTTCCACTAGGGACCATGTTTCATGAATTTTCAGACTGGATGCTCTTGGCACATATCAAGACATATGAAGACCTTGACTCATGAATAGCCCATCAGAAATTTAGAAACTAAAACTTCATCAACCAACATGCAGTTAATCTAAAACAATCAGATCATTGTCACCAGGACATTGTGCTGAACCTAGAAACCTACATCATCATTCAAAATCAGCTGTAACCTCAAAAACCATGCATCAGAGTGTATATGCTATTTGGCTGAACCCGACCTACATTTATATGCTACTTCCGTTAATCAAACCTCTGTATACCTTCAAAACTATTGCAAACATAAATTTTTGAATCAAGTCTGTACCGACCACCAATATATTGAATATCTACTATCAACTTACAGAGAATTGCACAGGAAGCAAAAGAGATCACTTATTCTAACTTATACAATCAATCAATGAAATACTATCCTCCTTATGCATTCAGTTCTACATTTAGATCTAAGAAGACTTCATTAACAGAAAACTGTAAAATAGCAGCATCAATAAATCAACAATACTGATATGATAGATCAATCATCTCTCAACGTCAAACCTTTCTTTTGTATACGCTACTTGAAAGAACAGAACTTGCGTGTATATCCTCTCTGGCCGAGACGAACCTGCATACAGATCTGCAAATATTGGCTCATAACTTTGCTGCAATTCCAGACTTCAGACCCAGATCATGGTAGATAACGAATAGAACAGGCGCAAAACATCAGATCTAGCCTCAACCAATATCAAATCATTCAAGAATAAGTCATGTCGGGTCTTATGATCCTGATCCAATATTGAACTCAAGGTGCACATAAATATTTTAGATCTAGTCCCAAACATAACCTTGTAACATAAAATATACTTTAGATAGAAGTATTCCTTAGAATCTTAATCACTTACACACCTTGGCCTAATGATCTTCTCCTCCTTATATAGTTTTATGCCTTTCTTAATACCTTGGACCAAAACCACTTAGGACCCATACCTTGGACCAAGTACCTAGGGTCAATACCTCAGACCAAATACCTTGGATCAATACCTTGGACCACAATACCTTGGACTAAATACCTCAGACCAAAACCTTGGTTTTTCAACATGTATGCACTTTTCCTTCTGTGAAAGTGGGTGTATACGTATATGCGCTTTTTGTTTTGTGGACCAGCGTGTATACACTATTTTGATTAAGTGGAACTACGTATACTTCTTAAACTTCTTTACATCAATCGTTCCCTCTACCATATTTATTCTGATCAGTAGTCCTTAGTTTCATCTTCCTGTTCTTCTATACTAGTGCCCTGTTACGGGTAAATAGACCTGTTACACTATAATTTTCCATATTAATTTTGAAATGATTCCTTTGAACTGCCCTGCATTTTGTCACATCTGTAAACACAACTATCATGCATTTTGTCACATTTGATATCTCTCCTATAGATTCATCTCGTTAACATATACAAGTGAGTTGTTCTTCTACAAGTGGATTGCCATCAAGTACAACACATACATCATAATGCCAACAATCTCCCCCTTCGGACTTGATGGAAACCATTTTGTTGTTGATTACTACAAGCTATAGAAACTGTTAGAGATAACAACCAACACCAAAATACTCTCCCCCTTTTTCATCAAGGGAAAAGGGTAGACCAAGATATTCTCCCCCTTTGATATCAAGGGAAAAGGGGTGACCAAAGTGAAGGCTTTCATATCTGAGTAGCTAAATATAAACATTGATCATGCTCCCCTTAGGCATATGCTAAATTCGTTGATGTTGTGATGCACTAACTATCCATGCTCTCCGAAGCACATGCAGAGTTTGCAAAAATATTTTCCAAAAGAATAACATGACTCTATAACTCACCTATGTGAGTTTGACCTTCCTATCACCAATGACTCATACATACATCGATCTCCCAACCAAGTGGGGATATACCAAATTTGACTCATCCACCCAACCAAGTGGGGATATACCAATTGTTTATACATGATAGAAATGCAATAAATATTACATCATCCATCTCATGCGAAGTGGGGATACAGATCACATCATTTGTCTAATAGGACTCATTCAAATGTATGATAAGTCATATCACACCCTAGAATTTTACATGACTTAAGGAACAAATGGTATAAATATCTCAAGCCATAGCTGGACTCAGCAACCATAATGTCAAAAATGTAGAATGCGTGAGAAGGTTAATGCTCCCCCTGAACCTGTGCTACCTGTGCATTGTTAACAAGTCATTAATCAAGGCATCTTTGTGAGCCTGATAAAAATTAATGAACAAAGCATATCATTAGACAGTAATCATCAACATTAGACAGAGCACCCATATCAGAGTCTAACCCACTGTTTTTCTTGTCAAAAAAACATATACGCTACTTCACCCACAGAAACCCACATGTATACGCGACTATACTTCATGAAACATGCATATAATAACCTTCCTTTGAAAAACTGAATTTAACAATAGGATGATGCAACAATTATTCCCAGCGTTTGTCTATGACATTCAAATGTTTCTCTGGGCAGTGGTTTAGTGAATATATCAGTAAACTATTCTTTGGAGGGAGCATACTCCAATTTCACCTTCTGTTCAAGCACTTGTTCACGTAGAAAATGGAAGTTGATGGGTATGTTCTTGGTCTTGGAGTGCATGACTGGATTCTTTGAAATACTGATAGCACTTGTATTATCACTTAGAATGGAGATGGGTGGATTACATGTGATCTGAATGTCTTGCAAAGTTTTCATTATCCAAAGTAGTTGTGTGCAGTAAGATGCAGCAGCCACATCTTCTGATTTAGCTATAGATAAGGTAATTGAACTTTGTTTCTTGATGAACCAAGACACTAACTTGGAACCCATATAGAATGTACCACCATTAGTGTTTTTCTTATCATCAACACTTCCTACCCAATCTGCATCTGTATATGCATGAAGAGTAAGATTTGCATCTCAAGGATATCATAGTCCAAAGTCCTGAGTTCCTTGAAGATACTTGAAAATTATTTTGACTACCTGGAGGTGTGATTCCTTTGGACTTTCTTGGAATCTTCCAACTATTCCTACTGCATGCATGATGTCAAGTCAAGTACCTATTAGATAGAGCAGACTACCAATCATGGATCTGTAAGTTGGTTGATGTACTGTTGTTGATTCATCAGTTGAGCTGAGACTACATCCTGTTACCATTAGGGTACATACACGTTTAGAATCTTCCATTCCGTATCTTTTCAAGATCTATTTGAGATATTTGGTTTGTTAAAGAAAAATACCATCTTTAGTTTGTTGAACTTGTAGACCAAGAAAATAGGTAAGTTCACCAAGCAAGGACATTTCAAATTCTTGCTGCATTATTGAAGTAAAATGCTCACTCATAGATCCTTAAATTCTACCAAAAATGATATCATGAACATAAATAATAATAGTTTGCAATTTATCAATTTCCATCTTTGTATATATATTGTTATCTGCAGAACCTTTTGTAAAAGCTTGTTAGTGTAGATATTTGTCAAGGTGGTAATGCCAGGCACTTGGAGCCTGTTTCAGACCATAGAGAGCCTTTTTGAGTCTGCATACAAGTTTTGCATCTCTTTTAGAAAGTATTCTGGTTGGAGATTCCATTTTTCTAGGCTTTAGGAATATGGTCGGGTAGTTCCGATATGATCAGATACCATTTTGTCCTCAACTCAAATGCAGAGATCATCTAGATTGATCGATTTGATGAAGATATGAATTGAAGTTTACTCCGGCCAAACAAAGGGAATGGATTGAAGAATTGTCCATTAAAGACGTAGTTTGGGATCCTGGATTTGGGCGTCTTAGTTGATCTTCGCAGAATAGATTCGATTCATATAAAACACCCAATTCATTGGGATTCGTATTAGTCGGGATCGTCTAAGGAAAAACGACGATGGACAGATTCTAAATTTCCTATACAAGATCCGAAGCAATATAATACTTCGTAAGAAACCACTATTCTTTATTAGGGAAGGACACTTTCTTGATTCCTTCCTATTTCAGAGCAGCGCCCTGTGTTTCACGTCGAGATTTTTTCGAATGAAGAATGCTAAAACAGGCTTTTATTACGTTATGGTGCAAGAAGTTTGCAAGAATGAATCCTTCTGGTTGTTCAATATAAACTTATTCTTCTAAGTCTCCATTAAGGAAGGTTGATTTTACATCCATTTGGTATAATTTGAATTTCTGAAAGCTGGAAAGAGAAAGAAACACTCTTATGGCTTCAAGTCTGGCAATAGGTGCACAATTTTCTTCAAAATATATACCTTCTTGCTGAGAATACTCTTTACAAACAAGTCTGACCTTGCTTCTAATGACTTCTCCCTTTTCATTCAGCTTGTTCTCGAATATCCCTTTAGTTCATATAATATTTTTATGATGAGGTCTAGGAACTAATTTCAAAGTATCATTCTTTTCAATTTTCTCAAGTTCTTCATCCATGTCCCTGAACCAACACTCGTCTTTGCATGCTTAATTTACATTTTGAGGTTCAATGGAGGATAGTAAAGCTAGATAGCTTGAGGTCCCTGTAATAGTTCTTCTTGTCTATGGACCTACCTCCCTTTTCCCTAAAATTTTAGTTTCAGGATGATTTTTCTAAGCATACCTAGACATAGTATTTTCTTCTATCATTATATCTTCTTATGGTGCTTCATTGGTTTCTTCTTCAATATGATTTTGATTTGATGTGGGAAAGTAATCCACATATTCCTAATTGTCATAATCTTCTGTTGATTTTATCTATTTTGGATTTTTGCATGCTTCATCAACTACAACATCAATGCTTTCAACAATTTTCCCAAGTCTTTTATTATAATATTTATATCCTTTATTTCTGGAGGAATAATCAAGAAGCATACCTTCATCTGCTCTGGGTTCAAACTTACCAATTTTTTCATTAGTCCCTTTAATAAAACATTTGCTTCCAAAAACTTTAAAGTATTTTATAGTAGGAGCCTTACCATACCAATGTTCATGTGGAGTTTGAGTGCTATTTACCTGAACATTTTCCTTGTTGAGAATAGCCATGGCAATGAATGAAGCTTCACCCAAGAAGGTTGAAGGAGTTCTAGATTCATCTAGCATAGCTCGAGCCATTTGTTGAACTATTCTGTTCATTGTTTCTACCACACCATTTTGCTGAGGAGTTCTTGCGGTGGAGAATTTCCTTTTTATTCCATGTTGTTCACAAAAGTCAAAGAATTCATCCGATATAAATTCCACTCCTTGATCAAATCTGAGGCATTAGATTTTTATATCTAATTCATTTTCAACCAAATATTTGAAGGATTGGAACTTTTCAAATGCTTCATCTTTATGCTTTAGAAGACCTATCCAACACATTCTAGAAAAATCATCAATGAACAGAATAAAGTATTCTTCTACACGAGGTGACCTTTTCCTTGTTGGTCCACATAAATTAGTATGGAAAAGTTCATGAGGCTTACTAGCTAACCCTTGTTTTTCCATGAAGTGAACCCTGGTTTGTTTACCGATTTGACATGGTTTTCATATTGTATTTTTTGGGATGTTGATATCTAGAAGATCACAAACAACCTTGAGTCTGCATGCTTTTCTTATTTGAGAAAAGCTTAGATGTCCCAATCTTCTATGCCATAGCTAGTTTTCATCATTTTTTCTTAGATAACACTGTTGTTGTCCTCCTTTGAGTATGTATATGTTGTTTGGAGTTCTTATACCTCTTATCACGATCTCTCTTGTATCAAGCTCACGAACATCACATTTGTTTGATCGAAACACCACTTCATTTCCTTGATCACACATTTGACTGACACTCAACAGGTTATGCTTTAAACCATCTACATACATAACGTTTCCAGCTTTAACCTCTTCTTTCAAGAAAATAGAACCTTTACCTTTTATGACAACTGGAGTGTCATTTCCAAATGAGACATTTTTTTCTTTTTCTAAGGCATTATATGAGTGAACTTTCTCTTTGTCACTTATCATGTGTTTGGAGCATCCACTGTCAATGTACCACTAATTTTCTCTTCCTTCTACATACAAGGCTATACCACATCTTTTTGTTTGAAATTCTTGTCTTTTCCATATCTTGGGATTTAATGGCGTTTGTTTCTTTGAGGTGTTTGCTGAAATTTGCTCTAGCATTCAGATTCTTCATTACAAAAGTTGTTATAGATTGAGCATTCTATTTCATTTTCAAGAGGATAGAATTTATTATAGGAACTTCTCTTGATCCCTGTTACATTCCTTTGATTTTTTGATTCTCTAGTCATGATGGTTTCATAAGCAACACATTGAGTAGCTTTGTGTCCAAAATTATGACATGAAAAACATTTCCCATTAAAGAAGTTTTTGTGACTGTTGAATCTATTTACCTGTTGATTGTAGTTTCTATTGATATTCATCTTTGGAGCAAATTGAGTATGATTTGCCTGAGGTTGGTTCTGACTTCTATTGATATTCATCCTTGGAGAAAATTGAGTATGATTTACCTGGTGATCAGCTTTATGCCTTTGCTAATGATTGTCATATTGTTCACTAGTCTTTACTGCATCAAGATAGCTTTTAGTGAAGGTTGATGGCTTTTGTGATTGAGATTCTTCTCTAGTATATCCAAGACTTGTCTTTATTAGAGGAGAATGATGAAATTTTATAATTTATTTTAAAGTTTCTGATCCTTTAGCAAATCTGAGATTCAGAGATTTTGTTTTCTCAAGATATTTTCTTAGACCCACAATTTGACATTCTAGTTTTTCATTGTGTTTTTCTTTTTTAGCAAGTTGGTATGTCAAGGTATCTTTGATCATATTCTTTTCTTCTAAAGAGATTTTAAGTTTAGAGATTTCTTCATGAAGGCTTTCCTCTTCTAAAGCATCCCAAAAATCATCATTGTCATAAGCCATGAGAAGTTTGTAATCTTGTCTAGTTTCATCTTCATCACTATTAGATAAACCATCACTATCTTCATGAGTATAGTAATTCCTATTCACAACTCGTTTCCTATTCCATTTTGCATATTATTTTCCTTTTTCATATTTATCTTTATGAGGACATGTGGTAGCATAATGACCGACTCTACCAGAAGAAAAGCATTTGAAAGGTAGCTTACCTCTGAACCTTCCAAACCCCATTGAAGTTTCTTGACAGATTTTACCTCATCTTCTTCTTCTGA
>APFE031123482.1:0-11619 GCA_000404065.3 Pinus taeda | reverse complement strand
TATGAAAGGACAAGTCCTTGTCATATCCAAGACCAGTTTTGTGCTTGTTGTGGACAAGTTGTTCCCAAGGTCTGATGATGGGCTTGGGAAGTGCAGACTGAGTTTCTGCACTGCATGTACAACTGCTGCTTTATTTGAATGAACAGGAACATTATTGGCTTGCTGTTGATGGGTGGTTGTCTCAATGTTCTGAACAAAAACAGGTTCAGAATGACTTCTCTATTTTAATTCTTCTTGTTGTAGCTTTGTCTCAAGCTGCAAAAACTCAATATTTTCTTGTGCATTTTGCAAGCAAGTTTGAATGTTAAAAAGAGTTTCCTTACTGAATTTTACCATCCCATCAATAGTGGAAAAGATTAGACTATTTAATAACTGTAATGCATCATCAATTCTGGTCATTTGCTTCATTATCTTATACGTTAAAGAAACTGATCACAACTATCAACCAGTGAAGAAGAAGCAACAATCACTGCAATATCCTTTATAAATATCAGCAAATGATCAGCGACCTAACGTCCACCTTCAAGATTAAAAAACTTCCAAACTGTTGAAGTGTGTGTACACAGCTAAACTTACATAAATTCCAGCAAAATGCAAAATGACTCTAAAACAGAAAATTACAATAGTATTTACTATAAAAAAAATTATCTTTGCTTGGACAAGTGGCCAGATTCCAACGTTGCGCACCAGTGCACAAAATTTCGTACAGACTGTCTCGGTTCAGGTGGTTTGTCACAAAACGGACCTTCTTGAGCACCTTACTCAAAGATGCCACTCCAAGATGTTTGTCAACATCAACGAGGTAGGCTCAATGTCGATTCCCCACATTTCCAATATCCTTTCAAACCACAATTCTGTGTGTTTATGCATATTCAATTCCTGAATAATGTGGATAGCTCGAAGAATCCATTGCAAGCATGGCACCAATAGACAGAAACTCCTCTAGCATTCATCTCAAAAATTCCCGGTGAAGATAAAAGGCCGACTTACAGAAACGCACAACGGCTTTTTTATTCAGAACCCCGAAAACACCTCAAGAAGATCAATTGTGTCGGTAATGACGTAGTTGCAGAAGGATGACAGTTGCAACTCTAATTTCGTAGGAGGTGTTAATGAAAAACTTTGAGGAAATGGTGGGGTCTTAAAACAGATAGTTGAAGTCCAAAATTTGAACATCACGACAGTTTGGTTTCGTGAAGTATTTCCATGATCAGAAGAAGCAATTATAATGTTATTCCTTCCTTCTGCTTTAGTTTTGAATTTTGTTGGAAAAGGTGATAGGAATTTCCGACAGTCTCTCCATTCTTTCTCTCTGTCGAAGGCCCTTATCTCGAAAGGTGAATCTCGACTTTGTTTTTAAATGAGATCACAATCCACTGTGGGCATGGACTTTCCCATTATGCACGACAATGATCGATATGAGCTCGTCAAGGACATTGGCTCGGGAAATTTCGGCGTGGCCAGGCTTATGCGAGACAGGCAGACTAGAGAGCTGGTGGGAGTCAAGTATATTAAGAGGGGCGAAAATATTGATGAAAATTTTCAGAGGTTCTTTCGATTTTTTGGTTATCAATCATTACACAACACTATATACCTGAAATGACAGACTTTGCTAACCTACGTCCTCTTGACCATCCATCACACCATGATCGAAACCTGAATCATGATCAATAGAACTTTCCAATGGTTCCTTTAAATAGACATGAACAACAAGAGCTGGATTAGACAGTGAAAACCATGTGCGTTAGCGAGCATTTTCAGGTGTGAATGGAACAATAGCCAAGGGCAATGGAATGAACATTAAGAAATAGAAATGGCCTGAATAGTCTCTGAGTTGAACATCGAGAAGTAGAACCATATTTCACACCTTGGTCTTTGTCTCAGAGACTGCTCCTTTATTTTCCACCCATTCTATGTAATATTGTGTGACAGTGCCTCCTTACTCGACGAAGATCGAGCTCTAAGAAGTGAAAGTTGAACTCCCAATAGACAGACTGCCCATCATCTTCAGCGCAATGCAGCCAAAAAAATTCAACCAACTAATGTCAGCATTCTACTGGACATTGGGGATTGCTAAGACATGGGAGACCGCTACAAACCCAGAAAAAACTGATTCAACCATACAACAATATATTCTTTAACAATTCGTAACATCCCAGGGTGATTGCTGTAAACTCAATGCTCATCACATTACGGTATATAGTGGCTCAATACATATGTCGATTGTATCATTCATTGGTATTTGTGCACACGGTTTTGAAAGAAAACACCGGCACTGTACAAACAATCAACACCTTTATAAAAGACAGATGCAATACATATATACCACGAAAGCCACCATAGAAAGAATGCAGCTTCTACTACGCTTCCGCTGATACCACGGGTTTCAATCCACGGCTCTCATACACATAGCACAAATGATACCAAAAGCACTGTCTCACGCTTCTCAGCTCTCATAGAAAGAATGCAGCTTCTACTCAGTTGATACAACGATATATATATCTACGAGCGTGTCACACTAGCGTATTCATGCCAGCAGCAACTCAAGCAAAAATCAAAGTGCACAGCAAAAACATTGTGTTACAAATCATAAATACCAATCGCAGACATATCAGTCACCACACTAGTGTTCAATCTTCCACAATTTTCAAACCTTCCTCTATTTCACACTCACTGCGCTAGTGTTCAATCCGACACCACGGTTATGTAGGGAAACGAAGGACAGATTTTCTGTCAAAGGAGAGGGGCAGAAAACTAGCAGAATAATGGAAACCAATGACAAAAATGGGAGTTACAGTGGCAACATTCATAGAAACGCATGAAAAATATCACTGTCAAACGCAGGTGTGGCAGAGGCAGCGCATTATGTCAGGGCAGATGCGTTATGGTAGAGGCGGTGCAGGTGTGGCAGACAGAGCGCAGGTAATGAAGGCTAGGCCAGCGCTATTCAAGGGAGCTGTACAGGGAAATTCAATATGCCATTTTTTTTTTAACTAAGGGATAAACAGGCCACAAATCATGGCTCTGATACCATGTTAAACACATATGGGGAGCGAGAAAGATAGGAAAGATAAAACATGCAGTTCGATTTTATTAACAATTTGATATACATTTATAGTACATGTGGTGGTCGTTGGGATTCACATCCCAAGGTCTCTTGGACTGCTTTTGTCCATTCGACTTCCACACTAACCCATTAAGGATTAGGTGTCCAAGAAACTTTTAGTTATTTATCACTAATTATAAATAATTAATTTAACACAACTTTCAATTTAAAAAATAAAAATAATAAAACTTAAATTACTTTTTAGCTGAAATTAAGACAAATAATATTATATATATGGTTTGGATATATATATTTAATCAATATTATGAATTTTTTCATTTTTAAATTAATTAACAAATATTATTTATAAATGTTAGTAAATAAGAACATGAAATCTCAAAGGTCCATAGAGTTTAAAACTTGCTCTGATACCATATGTAACAACCCAAAAATTAAAATATACAATTAATTAGATCAATGATGTGATTTATAATCAACACACTTCTATTCAACTATTTAGCATAGAATTTTGAGAAATATGAGCAAAAAACAACTTACCTTTAGTGATGATATTCCTTACTTATAATTTCGGAGTTGAACATTATTTGAATCTTGCTAGCTGCAACAAAAATTTTGGGAAACTACTCTCCACCCAACCATAGGCTTAGTTGCACACAATCTTTCTACAACTAGCCACAACCGAGCCATCAATCAACGTACTACTACCAAGAAATTCTTTGTCTCACGACACTTTTCTCCCAAAAGAATGGATGTAGTGATAAATCTCATCTTCCTCATCATCCATTAAATAGACCAAACAATAGAAAGGGGTCTGCATGCACACATTTCATGTGTCAACATGCAATTTTTATTGATTTATTTTAAGTTTTACTTAATTTAATTCTTTCTTATTTTATTCCATTTTACTTTTTTTTTGCTTTACTTATTTTTACTATTTTCAAAGTTTTCCTAATTTAGCTCTCCCTTCTTTATTTATTTTAATTTTTATTAAATTTATATATATATATATATATATATATATATATATATATTATTTTGCTATTTTATTTATTTTTTTATTATATTCTCTCATTATTTATTATTTATTTCTTTATTATCCCTTCTTTACTTTTTCTATTATTTATTTACCATAATTATATTTTATGTACTTTTCTATTATTTATTTTATCATATATTAATCTTTTTCTTTATTGTTATCATTTATTTACTTATATTTTAATATTATATTATTTATTTATTATTAGGGGACATTACATGTAGATATAGTCAAAAGAACTAAAATTATACTATAATCTAGGCTTAATGAATTAGGAGATTATGAATGCCATGGCATGTACATATTGTATTTTAGAATTGCAAAGATAATATATTGTAAAATCTCGTTGGCTTTCCGTGTTTTGGGTTTTTAGAATAAAATGTTCATTTTAATGCACATTTACCAATGAATCTTCTCTGTTTTATTGAGAATTTGTTTGCAGGAATTATTTGTTTCAGTTTAAAAACTAAATTTCATCCACTTTCAGTTATTCTTTATCTTAATAATGGATATGCCTAGCTCAAGGATGACCTTATTATGTCTTATACGTGGTTATCAATTATGGCCCCAATTTGGTCCCTTAGTTTTGACTCCTTTTATACATTTTTATATATGTCAATGCTTTTTCCCATAAATTTTACTTCTAAACTCATGCATTATGGGCCATATATTATAACCCTATTTTCAACTTCATTTCAGTGAGAAAATCCCTAGTTCAACTTATCATAGTTGATGGCGAGAATGCGCCCCCTTTCACCCTTGTTATTGCTCATATGCGTGTTTGAAGGAAGTTTTTAGATGTTAGAGGGATGGAATTACATAATTGAGTATTTTATCATAATTATTTTATGATAATTTCATAATTATGAAATAGCAATTATTTCATATCTGAGAAAAAAACTCATAATTAAGAATAAGTTTCTTAGTAAGTTGGGAAAAGCTTATAATTGAGCATGAAACTTGTACATCAATTGTAATTTATTGGATCACCTTCCAACAAGTCTTTCCATGACTTATACCCACCTAATTCACATGTCATGAAGCCTAACTTATCATTTCCCTAAGAGTCTAGATACATCCTCTCAGATCTAGGAAAGGCCAATTTAGTGAGATCATCTTAAGGGTGAGAGGGAGAGGAATCAAAGAGAGCGTAATAATTTTGGTGAAATATTATCAGAGTAATATTTTCTGTCATCTTAAATGAGCCTTGTTCGTTAGTAAGTCAAGGGAAGAGGAGAACCAAGGATCAAAGAAGAGCACATACTATATTTAATGTATAATTTCGTATGTACTTCCATTATGATATGAATGCAAAATATTTTACTTCTCCATTTTATGGTTATTTATGTGATGAATATGAAATATACTTGTTGTATTAAGTTTATATTGCATGCTAGCTTGCCTTTCATTAGGAAAATATCATTCTCGTTCATTTGTGCATGTGTGGATGGGTTTGGATTGAGGAGTTGGAGTGGGATCTCTAGTTAGGAGTAGGTTTTCTAGCCACAATAAGGGTCCAAAAAATACATCAGCCTATGAGGGTATGAATTATGATAATTCATCTATTTTTTTTGTTATTTGTATGGTTGGAAATGGAATTGTAATTAGGATATTAGCTTGGATATTCCACCCACTTTTTGGTAGACCCTAAGGTGGGATCTATGGAGTAGCAACTTCTTTTCCTTGAGATGATCTTAGGGAAAACAATGTGAAAGGTAAAAGAATTATTTCTATACATCACCATTAATCATCACCATAAAAAACCAGATATGAAATATATTATGAATATAAGATTTTAGATGCAAAATAGACAAGGTATCTGAATTGATGTGTTGAGTTTTGATTCACCTACTATCAATTATTGTCCATAAAGTACTTCAATGTTTTCTAAAAAGTGGAGTGGTAAGAGTTATATCATTACTTTAACTAGAATTTCCAAGCATTACAAACTCATCAAGCATATGAAGTGATTGAGTTGTTGGTTAATCCACGGATAACCCTGAAAATTTTAAATAAACCACACAAACCCTTTCCATGCTAATTTAAATAAAGAATTCCTTGATAAATTGATTATCATAAGAGACTCAAATAAGAAAATATATAATCAATGAAAAACCTTTGCATTAAATAAAACTAGATTATAGATTTTAAGAAGGAGGTAAACCTAGGTTGTAAATACAAAAAAAGAGAAGGGAAAAAGATGATTTTTTAATATTGTTATTTTTTGGTTGAATATAAGTGAGATAATAGTGCTATAGGGGCTATCAAGTCTCCAGTAAAGAATCCAAGTGAGGCCTTAGACTTAATGGGGGATTGCATTGATGTCACCTAGAGGATGCCCTCTAAAACACTATTTACGATGGCTTATATTTCCACAAGGATGGTGGGGGATTGGTCAATTGATCCAAAAATCGAAATGAAGGTATTACTGAAAAAGTTGAAAACTAGTTTAGGTATTCTTATGCAACAGATCAAAATTGTGCAAAAACATAAACTTGATAAATATTTTCAGCAAGACAAAATAATGGAGACTAAAAATATAAGCAAGAAAAAGAAGACAAGTTGATAACGGTGTTCACCCCTCTTAGGCTATGTCTCTGGATTCGCTTCAAATGTGACCTCTTTATTAAGATTCTTAAATTCTCAATTACATACATTTACAAGCCCCAAATCATCAAAAAAAAGCTTTCAATGCATTAAGAAGACCCAACAACCCCTTTTTTGGCTTTTGAAATCCTCAATTTGGCCTCTGAATGGTCGAATTATGGCAAAAATACTCTACCGGTAACTTAAAACAAAATAGCTCGATAAAAATTTCAACAAAACCCACACATGTGGGCTAGTCATGTGCATTGGTTATAAAGTTTTAGGTCAAGTGTTCTATCCACAATAGGCACATTTTCTTGAGTGATATGAGGGCGATTAAATTATTTCGATAAACATTAAGTGTGATATGGCAGCATGCTCCACAGACTCGCCACCATTTTTAAACCATATTCCATCTGCTAGATATATTTGGTGAGTCCATTAGCATATGTCGTGGGTATATGGCGGAGCCGCCAGATATGGTGGGCTCCTGCCATATCCCTTACCCCCAAAATTGGGGTATACATTCTTTAAATAACATATTTTTTCCATTTTTTAACATGAAGCTTTGGTGGCCTAGTGGTGAGGAACATGATCTATAGGCAGTGAGCGAGGAGGTAAAATATCATCCCCTCCAGTTTGGTTGGTAATAAATATTTCGATTAGTCACTGGGCTATGTGGTAGCTTAGAATTAGTCCACGTGTCGCCCTCTAATTGGGACACATGGGTCAATTCCATTGGTCCACATCGACCAACTATACAATGAGAATTCTCAAAACTTGGGGGTGCCACGTGTCGACTGGAACTATGAACCTTGACTTTGATGACGAGCATTGACCATTGACGTTTTTCTCTATTTGAACCTAAACTTCGACCTTGCATAACTTTTGCATATGATGTCTATTTTTGCCCATTCAAGTTGCGATGGAATCAAAGAAAATGGAGCATTACGCATTGAGCTTGGTTTCATCTGCATTTGAGAAATTTGAATTTTGAGCATCTTCTGAAACTTTGAGCATATGTTCAAGTCACTCCTCCCCAATGGAAGCTTTTGGACCACCAAAATTTTGGTACTACTTAGAAAATATGTGAGGGTAAAGCTCCCTCACCTTCCCAATCTCGATCCATCGTGCTTTGCTTGGATTGTTAACTTTAAGCCCCACACGAAGGTACTCCACATCACCTCTGCGAGAAGTCCTTTTCTTCTTATCAAGAATGGTATCTTCCTGTAGCTCGTACATTTATTCAGGAGAAAAATTTTCTATGGAAGGTACCTGGATTATTTCCTCTTGATCCTTGATCATAGGAGACTCAAACAATCTCAGGCTTTCAACATTTACTACATAGTAGATTTTTATATAAGGAGGAAAATCTAATAAAAAAGCATTATTTCTAATATTTTCTAAGATTCAGAATGGACGATACCAGATCGGTTGGAGAGATTTACCTTCTCCTTGCAATATTTCTTTGCTAATGTATAACCAAAATTTGTCTTCGACCTGAAAATTGTGATCCACGTGATGCTTGTCATACCTAGCTTTGTATTTGGCTTAACCCTTTTCCAACTATTCTTACATAGTTTGATGTACCAGCTACATTTGTTCAATTAAGTTCTTGGCTTTATCCACATTACTATTTCCATGCACTGCAATATCTTTCCCAAAGATGAAATCTAAAAGAGATTTTGGTAAATAAGCATAACATGATTTGAATGGAGATGTGTGAGTCGATGAATGCTTGGCACAGTTGTAGGCATGTTGAATCTAGTCTAAGTTCTCATCCCAAAGCTTAGGATGTTTGCCATAGTATCCTCGTAGTAGATGCACTACTGTTCTGTTCACCACCTCTATCTAGCCTTCAGTTTGTGGATGGAATGTTGCGCTTTTCTTCAACATGGTGTCCATCATTTCCCAC
Organism: Pinus taeda; assembly: GCA_000404065.3. NCBI lineage: Eukaryota > Viridiplantae > Streptophyta > Pinopsida > Pinales > Pinaceae > Pinus > Pinus taeda. The sequence goes on along the minus strand of APFE031123482.1, from coordinate 3,015 downwards.
AGTTGTGACAAAAATTTCCCGAGAAATAGAGAGTCACAATCAGATAGAATAGATGTGGGTAACCCAAAGTGAACCCATACATTTTGAGAGAACAACTATATGTTTGTCCAGCTGTGACCTACTTTTTACAAGGCATTAAGATACACATCTTACTGAACCTATCCACTACAATATACAAATAATCATGACCTTTCCTAGACATAGGTAATCCCCCCCACTAAATCCATGGACACACTTTACCAAGGATGCAAATGAATAGGAAGTGGAGTATACAATCCCAATTTCTTTTTACTTGGATTACTAGTAGCACACATAGAACACCCCTTTACATAACTTGATACAATTTCATTCGCACGAGGCCAATAACAATACCTCTACAATTGAGCAACTATTTTTCCTACACCAAAATGACCAGCAATAAGAGATGTATGTGCTTCCCTTATAATATTAACTCTTTCACTTTGTGGAATGCATAACTTGCGAAGATGATATAATAGTTTTTCATGAACATGATAATCTAGTTCTTCAATTTGATTTCCTTTACTCAAAGTTTCATATAGATATTTAAAATATTCATCTTGAGCATGTTGTTCAATGTAGATTTCATGTGTGATTGAATTATTCTTAAGAATTATAGAAGCATTGATTATAGGTCATGATAGCATATCTGCAACGTTGTTATACATGTCTTTCTTACATATGATGACTAAGTAAAATTTTTGTAAAAATCACATCCATGTAAAGTGCCTTGATTGTTGTAGCTTAGTTTGTGATTGAAGATATTGTAATGGTTGATGAACTGTATGTATGATTGTTTCTTTACCGATTAAATAGTGCTTCCATGTTTTGACACTTTGTACTAAAGCATACCATTCCTTATCATATGTTGGATAGTTAATTATTGCAGTGTTAAAAGTCTTAGAGTGAAATCATATAGGCTTACCGTGATGCATCAATACTGCCCCGATGGAATAATCACTTGCATCTGTTTGGATTTTGAATGGTTGCTTAAGGTCTCGAAGTGCTAGAACCTGTTAGCACCTAAATATGCCCTAGGCTGAAGGAAGGAAAAAATTACGGTAACCACAAACCACGCTCAGTTTGGTAGCTAGCCCTACCAGAACAGGAGAGGGCTCTCTCCGAGTCACGCTTAGTGAATAGATAATAAAAAATGGTCTGATATGACTTACAATGAAATATTTACCTTAGGCTAGTAAGTGAATATGGATTCAGGAAACAATTTTCATGAATGATCGAGCTTCTGCGATCGTACGGAACCAACGATCAGCTAAGAATAGAGAATGTAATATGAAGGCATAGATTATTCTATGAGGCAAGGCAGACGGAAAGTGTAGCAATTTTAGTTGGAGGTAACGCGGAATGAAAATATTGTTCAAGAAAGTGAAAAGGGCATAGTGACATGAATCCTTTTCAATAGAAGAATAACACTGAACATGAAATTTTCCCACAGGCAGAGCAATAAAATTGAATTCTAGCTAATCTCACTTAGAAAATTTCACTGGAAATGAGCATGAATTATGAAACATAAAAAATACATATGAAAACATAAGAAACACATTTTCTACACTCACAACCACAATAATCTCATGAAACAGAGGCGCTGCCTTTCATTAATTCTCTGGCAAAAATGCTCAGTGAAGAAACATAGTTTCTTTCCCACAGTCTCCCAGAAGTTACAAGCCAACCAACCCTTTGCAAATAGCTTGCATACAATATATAGAATGTGTGAGTAAGAGATAGAATGCCCAAGGGTTGGGGAGTTACTCCAATCATTACAAAATGGAGATGAAGAGCCAACCATCAACTACAGGTGCAGCACTCACAAACATGACAATTGGCTAGGGTGACCCTTTGCCTTCCTTTGACACTTGGATAGATGCCAATATGGAGAAAAAACACTTTAAATGCTACCTTTGGTGCCAAAAAACCAAAGTGTAGATGACCGGGCCCACTTGGAGAAGTCGCGAACAAAAATTTTGCGAAACGGGAGAAAATTAGAAGTTTTTCCTCTGTGCACCACGCGAATTTCTCTGTGCATTGTGCTACTTTGTGACCTATTTTGGGGCACTTGCATGGGTCCAAAATGTGCCCAAGTGATCTTGTTGGAAATCCTATCCTATCTACTTTCTAACCCAACTAGAATTTTTGAATTTAGTGCTCATTTACCCCTCCAAATCTCCATTCTCCCAAGATTTATTTCTGGGTGTCAAAAAAGTGGCAGAGAGGCCATTTTTTAGGTGCGTTTGACCTCTAGGAGGCTCAGATATTGCCCAAATTTCTTGCTCGGACACCAGTAGTCATGATTTTCCATGCTAAATCCAAAACTTCAAGTCATTCCTCATTTGGAGCTCTAGAATTTTAGGGTCGTGCCAGTAGCGCGACACACAGGGAGAAAATCCCTGTTTTTTGCCCAAAAAATTTCCATGTGACCCAAATTTCCCCAAATTTCTTGAAATTTGGGCTGGAGGATCTCTATGGGGTTCTATACTAAGCCAAGGAAGCCTCAGCCAAGATTCTAAGCCGATCTTGCTCTTGTGCCATATTTTCCCTCCTTGTTGCTTTCCTCAATTTTTCCTTTAAAATCTTTATTCGGGCCTTGGCGCTCATGTTTTGTGCCCTGTAGTGAAATGGCACGTGTCTCAACCGAGCAAGGTACTTGTCAGCCTTGTCTAGTAGCCTCTCCAAATGCATGTTGACCCTCTCAAGGTTGGCCTCCCTATCCTCATTGATTTCTTGCTCCAAAGATGTGAGCTCAACCCTTCTTCTTTGAGCAACTTGGCAATGCTCTCAAATGTTTTGTAGCTCCATGATTGCCTGTTGGTCCTCAAGCTGCTTTTTTCTCTGCTCCAGGTACTTCATGTTCCACTTGGCCCTCTCCAAGTCAAGGGATAAGGCCTCAATCTCTGACTTTTGTTCCTGGATGACCTCTCTAAGCTCTGCATTTGTTGGCTCTCTATCGGTCTCATCATCGTGAAGGAGAACAAAATCAGTCTC
>APFE031123476.1:0-21661 GCA_000404065.3 Pinus taeda | reverse complement strand
GTCCATTATGCTTCAGTAAGAAACGGGAATCATACTAATCTAGAAATTCATCTTGCAAAGAAAAGGGAAAAAGCGTGACAAATCGGTGAGGCCTTATCCTACAACGCCTCCCCAACAACGACGCCAAAATGTTGAGCGGTATAAATGCAATATTTATATACCAACATTTAAATTGTCAATCTAGGTTGGTAAGCTTAGAGGCGTAGCACAGTAAATGCCTGAAGAAGACCTCAGGGAATTGTAGAGTAAAAATCAATCTCTTGCAAACAATTCAAAGGGAATCATTCAAAAACAAGACTTTTCAAAGTAAGGCAAACACACTGTGCACCTACTTCTGGCTCCTCTTTTGGGTTGAGTGACTACTGTAGAAAGTCTGCCTCAGTTATCAAGGGGACAAGGGAATGTAGATTCCACTCAAACTGAAAAAACATTTAGGAAATAAAGAATGCAAAATCCTCTTAAAGGATTACTTGAAAAGAAGGAAAGCATGAAAAAAAACTAGGAATTATAAGACAAACTCATTCCCAACTTATTGTAATATGAGAAAATCATTAAATGCTTTCTTCCCAATGTAAAGGTACTGCTACTTAGAAGGAACTACTTGTAAATTTTTTCTTCTAAAATAATTCAGTATTCAGTCAAGAGTTTAAGACATCCATTATATCCTTTGACCAGAGGTATTGTCAAAGAGTTCCGCTGGACGCTTTAATTTACCAATGAAACAAGGATAAACTCCTCATGCTAATCCTAGTATTTGAATTATAAGAATGAATACTGTCCTCTTAAAGTTCTAGGATAATTTTCACATAATAATTTAAAGTGTTCATGAATGCTCAAATAATATGGATAATAAATCAAATCAGGACTTTTAATGATCATACTCCTACTTCATGATAAACAAATGTTATCTCTATCATTGAATCCTTGGAAACTGAAAGTATATTTTGTTATGTGATAAATTGAATTAGAGTTAATGCACTGAGATTTTAATAAATGATAAATGCAGTAAAAAAGACACTCACTAGATATACTCAGTTTTCTCCATCTCAATTTAATATAGAATCCCAATGTGTTGAACAATAATGAATTCCAAGAAAGTAACCATACCATCAAACTCATCAATCAAACTTGTGAAATTTAACATCAAAGCATAAAGGAGAATTATGAAATAAGATTACAAAATTCTACTTAATCACACTCTCACACTTATGAATTGATAAAACAAAAACTCAGAAAATCCTAAGAGGTATGGGGCAACAGACTGGCTAGTGGGCCCAAACCATCCAGCTCGTTGCCTTGCAAGGGTTAAATCACAATCCCAAAAGATTCAAAATAATAATAGACATGCATGAAAGAAGAGAAGGGTGACTACAAGGTCTTAAGATCACTGATCAGTGTATAATATCTCATCTTCTATTTGTAGATGATGTGCCTATCTTCCTTAGTGGTGGCATCCAAGACTTCTCTACTTTCTATGCTATCATACTACTTTTCAGTATTGCTACTGGAATGGAAATAAATAGACCTAAGTCAACCATCACTTTCTCAGACTGCGCTCCACAGGAAATCCGACCTGCTCATAAGAAGTTTCATTTTCAAAGACACCAATTGGAAGATGGTCTTAAATACCTAGGGCTTCACATAAAGTCCCATAGGTACAAAATAAAGGACTGGATTTGGCTAGTATCTAAGGTGGAAAAAGACTATTGAATTGAAATCACCATTTCTTATCTAGATGATGAGCCCCATCATTGGGTAACTACATGGACCTTAATCCACCTCCTAGCTTATTCAAATCAATTCTTCTCATAAATTATTACATATTTTATTATATTTTTCTTAATGAGATGAGTCAAAGTGAGATATTATTCCTAGTGGACTAATATGCATTGATTGCAGGTTTTTGAGAGAAAATCATGGAAATTTTGGCTAATTAAGGGTTGAAACTCAAATGAGACAAGGAGGAGAGACTGTAGGAGGTACATCCTCCTAATTTACTCCTCAGTCATTCGAATATTCCTCCATCAATCACACTAGCTCGGAGTACAAGCAGCCAATTCATGGAGATCAAAAGGCAACCGAGCAAGTGACAGTCAAAGAGCTAGTTTATCTCAAGTTTGGGAGCCGAGCCTCCCTCAATTTAAGGAAGTCATTGGAGACTTTGGTTGTATAAATAAGTAGGCCTACAACGTCATTATGATTCAAATTTTTGCTGTAAAAAAACACTAGTCATTTTCAAGTTCAAGACTTGTGGAAGACATTGTTATGTAATTTTCTATTTTGATAATGAGAATGAGCATTTCCTTGATCCAGCACTGAGTTGACTCAAAGGGCTGAAGCTCTTGGGTTAGGGTCCAACCCTAGTGGAAAAGGATCCTCTTCTTGTATTTGTATGCTTATTCAATTTCATAGAGTCTTTAGAATTATTTCATTGCAAGTAGTTGTAGATTTGATTAGTTTGCTTCCATTTGTGCTTTACTTTAGTAGTAGCTTAGAAGAGATAAAGGAACATCACAAAGCTGTCAGTAGGTGGATTTGGCCACACTCATTCCTTCAGGGATCGTGGTTTGAGGAAAGAACCCCTATGCAGCCCCAAAAAGACAGAATTCTAGTTTCTCATGGAATTTAGGGTTTTCTATACTTAGGCCAACATTTGATCAGTTTGCACGAATAGGATTTAGTTATCATTTCTTCTGTCTTTAGTCTTGCATTAGATCTCATCAAGGTTTCATATTATTTTGCAAGGTTTCCTCATGCATGAAATAGGCAGCTAGCTCATGAAATTCTGTTTTCCTTAGTTAATTGAAATCCTTCTTGTTTACATGATTTATGGATAAATGTTGATGCAGTGTAGGAGTTTCAATAGTACATAGAGATTTCATGATCAAAAACCTCATCCCAACTTCATCCATCCATGATCATTCCTTTCTTTCACCAAAACCCTCACCAACGTCATCATTTCACAAGAACACTTCTCCAAGCTTGTTGAGCAAATCCAACCATATCCAAACTCTGGTTTTGAGTTCTGAAGTGGTCTAAGCACTCCCTGACCTCATTCCATCCACCAACCAGCTTCCCTAACCCTTCCATCACCTTCAACATCCCTCCTTTTTCTCCCATCTGTATCCTGTAGGAATACAAGGAATCCTGTAGGAATTCAGGACATCTTGTAGAACACATTAGGACATCATGTAGGTTGACCTGTAGTGGCTTGTTTTGAGGTCGAACTATGGAAAAAGCTCCTAGGAAGCTAGAAAAGGACCCCCACTTGTATCCCAATCCTATTGACCATTCAACATCATCCCTAAGCCACATTCCACATCACAAAAAGAAGTTAGCTTTCACACTTTCACAAAAAAAAGACAAAAAGAAAAACATAGTTATTTTGTTCATTTACATGCACAATAGTAGAATGTTTGATGTTTTAATTTGCATGCCTAAGAAAGTAGGATTACATCCATGTTAAATTAGCATTCTTTTGAAGCAAAGACTCTTAGCAGTTAGTTAGAAAAATGGTATGTGTTTAGCACTTGATTTCAGTCTTTTTCCTTATTGCAGTAGATACTCTTTCCCTTAGTGTAGATTTCTCTTTTCCTCATTGGTAATTAAGCTTCTTCTGAATCAATAGAAGTCTGGTTTGAAAAACCTTAGTGGTTTATCACCAGCGTAGCAGTGACAAAGAGCAGACCCATCATATTTACTTGTGCATACAACACTGTCACCTCCAAGTTTGTACAAACCCTGGGTTGATAAAGTAAAGTTGGTAGCCCCAGGAGTTGCAACATTCTTGCTGCAATACTGGTGCTCATCACATTTTGGCACCATTTCCGGGGAGGTGTCTGAGTAATATGTGATTTCTGCTTTCTTTCTTCCATTTCTTATCTCTGACATTCTGCTATTAGTTTCATTTTTGCAAAAGTAATTTAGTTTGCTTTATTTTCCATTATGCATTCTGTTGACACCTAATCAGAGGGATTGGGTGTACAACTGTAATTAATGTAAATAAATAATAGAGAAGATAGAGAGTCATTGGGAGATGAACCAAACTATCACTCCCTCTTGTATATATAATAATGAACAACCTGAATGAATAATATGAGTTCTGATTCGAGGAGTTACCTCCTGGTTTGACATGGTATCAGAGCAGGCACCATTTTTTGGCTTCCTTTCTAATTTGTAACTCCTTTTCTATTTTGCCTTTGTTTTGCATCTTTTGCAGGCTGACATCTCTGTCAAAACCCTACGAAATCTCATTCATTGTTGTTGCATCGAATGATGCATTGAAGCCGAAGGTGCAGTAGTAACTTCGATTTCCTCCCTTGGGCCGTATCTCAAATGTCATGAACCCGTATATATAAATATCGTCGGGTCCGCTTTTAATCGAGGGAGGCTTGGACACAATTCCCAAGGTTTCACTTGATCAAACTTGTTCTCCACCGTTGATCTCAATCTCAAGATCTGACGGCTGACATTGATTTTTGGGTCGACTACATACACGAGAATTACCCGCCTGAAATGTGCTCTTTTTTCTCTCTCCTTGGGCTCATTCTCCACTGTAGATCTCAAATCCGAAGATTCGACAGTCTATAGTGATTTCGGGTGGACAACTTGCATGAGAGTCACCTGCCCGAAACGAGCGGTTTTTCTCTCTAATTTAGATGCTACGTGTCCACTGCTGAATGGAATCAGGCACTCTCCACTAAATACCACTTACCATTTCTCATCCTCCCGAAATCCCGCTTATCGTTTTAAAACCGCCCTTCGCCTTGGTTAATGCCCCGACTTGATTTGCTTGCGATAACCATTGATCGCCTACCATCGATGACCCTCCTCCGTATTTCTCTTGCGCTCATCTCCGTTTCTCATCTCTGCTGATTCATCTCTGCCGTGTAGGTTTTAACCCCCTTACAGAAATTACCTACATACGAATTCTAAAACACATAAAATCAACAATGAGAGAGAATAACACATAAAACACATATACACATAGATTTTCTCTTGGATCCCAAAACCGGGACTACCAGCTTGATTTTTCATTACATTCCTTTCAATGTTATAATACATATTTATACATGCCAAAGCATCCAATACCATGGAACGAAAACCATCGCGTCCAAAAACATGTGCGAAAATCATGCACAAAACCATAGGTGGGTTCGCCCAATCTAACATATGTTCCAAAACCAAAATTTTCTGGGGCGCTGCTCATCTCTGCCATACACAACAACAAAAGAACTATAGCTCCAGTCAGACTCTCGTATTCAGGTGAACGTTGAATGTTTTTAAGTTGAAAATTGTTGGTATAACAATCATTTTACGAGTAAAATTTTGCAGCAACAATATTTTTCTCCACTATACACGGATTTTACAATGCATTCAATTATATCTATAGTCGGAGTAGTTCTCAATGGAAAGGAGAATTATCCTGAATGGTCGCGGAAAGTCCAAAACACTCTCATTTTTAATGAGCTATGGAAAGGAGTGTGTTTTGGAGAAGGAGACGAAGCGCCAATCCAGCCTACCTCAGACAAGGAGTTCGCCAATTGGGAAAATAAGAACAACAAAGCCTATGCATTGATTGCATCATCAATAAGTGAAGAGGTGAGTCGACACATTTCACCATTTTCAAATGCATTCAAAACCTTACAAAAGCTGAAGGAACTCTATGACTCACACTCTACACTTGAAATTGTTCAACTCATGATTAAACTCTTCACCCTTGAATTACAAAATAATGATCCTCTTTCTCTTGCATCTGAAGTAAAATCTATATTGCATGATATCAGAGTCACTAAGGTTGAATTGGATATTCCTCTGATCACTTTTCTCAAGGCACTTTATCCTACTTACTCCAATTATCTTGAGTAATTGCAAGAATATGGAAATCTCAAAGATATTACCTTTGACTCTCTTGTAAAAAAAATTGCTGAAAGAGAGAAAGCTTTTGGAAAGACGACAAACCCTAAGTCTTCTGAAAGAGGTTGTGTGCCTTGCTCATAAAGAAAATAATCTCGCCCAAGATTATTCTAGAGGAAGAGGTGGTCAAAGAGAAAGAGAAATATATTTCAGAGGCAGGGGGGGCAGACACTCTCAAGGAGAAAAGTAAGATTTGCACCACATACGCTGCAAAATAAATGGATCACATGATGCCTCCACATGCAAGTTACCTTGGGACAAATTGAGCAGCAAAAGGTAAAACTAATGAAAATGACAAAGGTAAAGCACTTGAATCCACTCATTATGTTGTGGCACAATGTAATATTGAAGTAAATTAAGACTTATTTAATGCTTCACTTGCTTCTTCGAAAAATGATTGGTTGCTTGATTCAGGAGCAACTTGCCACATGACTCATAGATTTTTTTTTTGAAGAATTTACTGACAATGTTGATGGAGTAGTATACTTTACAGACCAATCAAAACTCAAGCCATTAGGGCTTGGCACAATCAGGCTTAAATTGCTTGGTCTTCTAGACTTTCTTCTGCATCATGTTCTATATCTCCCATAGCTGAGGAGAAACTTGTTGTCCTTGGTCCACATCCACCAGCAAGGTCACTCCATACATATGTTTGATGGAAAGCTTGAGGTGAGAAAAGCATCTGACCACTCACTTGTCATGACGGGGATAGAAGAAGAAAGGCTTCTCAAGTTGTAGGGTACCTCTGCTCGTGCACAAAATTTCTCATACAATTCTCATTATGAAGAAGGTACATTTCCATCAAGTTTATTATGGCATGCTAGATTTGGACATTTGAACTATGACAACCTCCGCTTGTTGAAGAAAAATGGTGTTACTGGTTTTCCTACAATTCCTAGACTGATCATGCATGCAGGCACTTCTGGTCATTGTCACAAGAAAGCTCTCTGAATTAGCTTTCCAACGTCTGTCACGGTTCTCAATTCTATTCCTGAATGCTCCTCTTACACTGAAAATAAAAACTTCAAAACCACTAATGCCTTCTTCATGAACAAAATGGTGAATTTATAGGGTTTCAGGTACATCTGAAGTCTCCCCAGCCAAGATTGGCACAAATACTAAAATTAGGGTTTTTTCTTATGACATAGAGCCACCTTAGGTGTTGGTTCATGGTTGTTTCATTAAAAATAGTTCAAAACTCAACTAAAAACCCAAAAATGACTTTACAATTACATTTAGCCGTTGGTGGTCATATTGACTACGCGGAGTTGGTTGACCGCCCATGTGAATAAGCTACGGTCTAGCCACAAAAGGACACGGTGAAATTTAGCCCCGACGGTTCCAGCTAATGATGTGATTGTCCAACTCTGCATGTGATAGTTACTCTGCAGTTAGCCTAACCGCCTCCCCACTTCGCAGTCCTAAAGCCTGTACTGTTTTCCACTCGTCACATGGATGCAACTACGATTAAGGTTTAGAGCTGCGCTGATGTGGTGGTTACCCTGACAATTCCCTTCCACCCATGTGAACATAATTATAGTTCGATGCAGCTTAGGAAGCAGCGGTTAGGGACCTGTGGGTGCTTTATATGGTTTGCAATGTTTATTACATAGTTTTTGGTAATTTGTATCACATGACCTGAATGGGTTTTAGCTTAGGTTTTAATGTATTTTGATACATGGTGTAGTTTATAGGTTAGGTTGTTAAACTTAGGTTAATGTTAGGTTTTATCATTAATTTCGGATGGTATAAAGTTTTTTGGAGGTAGGTTTTAGACTTGATCTAAAAGAAACCCCTTTTACATCAATTGCCACAATGTGATATTCAAACCCATAAGATGATAACCATGGACCACGTTTTACAACCAAGCCCTAGCAGACTGATGACACCCACCTGTCAACAACTAGGTACAAAACCATATCCTTCGAACACCATGAAAACCATATCAACCATTGACATCACTAGTGGAACTGAAACCAACACCGGACAACCTGAACCATAAACATCACTGTCGAAGCTGAAGACATCAAACACTAAATGTTGACGATGAATACTAGTGAAGCTGATAAAGTTCAAGACCTCATTGACGATGATCATTTTGATGACCATTTCGATGTTGAACCACTGAAGACTTCGCTCATGCTAGACTGACAAGATCCTCCTGGATCAATCTTCTCCATTTGAAAGCTTTTGGACCACAAAAAATTGACTTAAACAAATAGTAGATGAGGGTAGAGCTCCCTCACTCTCCACCTTACCCTGATGATGTACCATTAAATTCGATCAACCACCTGAAAGTGATGACCCTGATGATGCTGATCATGGCACATTTTGAATCTGTGAACTGTTCCATCCATTTGTAGTATACACAACTTACGAATATGTTTAAACAACCTATTATGAACATGGAAATTGACTTCTTTCCATGAAGTACCATGAATTAGTGATTCATAAATATCTTTGAAAACAATCTCTACAGGACATTGTTCAATACTATTGACATGTATTAAAATCTATATTGCGGAATGACAAAGACAATCAGAGACATTCTTGACATCATACCAGCTACTTGACTTGATATACTTTCATGATTCCTAATTACTAAGTGAACTTGCTACAATAAACCCATCAAACTGTAGTGTGAAAATTGTTGTAACTTAGATTGATTTTGAAAGTATTGAAATATCATATGATTTATTTGAATCATTGTTTCTTCATTCATTAAATTATGTTTCCATTGATTAGCACTTTCCCCCGATGCATAAGTTTCCCTTAGATGTATTGGATACTTTGACACTGCTTTAGAAAAGGCTTTGATATGAAAACAAATGGGATTCCTCTCCACTTGAAAAGAGGCTTCCAAATTGTTTGAAACAAGAAATGATGACACAATACAAGATAAATTTAACGTTGACTTTCTCCAATATTGACCTACATCCCTGTAACTGATAATTTCAAAACTTGGATTGAATTGATTCATTCTGACATTAGGAAGAGGATATTTGGACATCAATTGTAACTCATGTTGTATTCCCTGCTTATGAGTAAGATGTTTGGGTTCTTTAAATAGAATTGAAAAAGTTTCTACCTTTTTTATCAAACTATTTTTAAGTTGAGACTCATAACTTGAACAAACATCATGTTGACTCTTATGTTGTTCCTTTACACACATGATTACAAATCTCTTATTTGAACTTATTAATTGCTTAATCTTATTAACAACAACTAAATTCAAGTGATTTTTACTTTGATGTGCTCTGACAATAAATTCAACCCTATCTTTCTTAAGGTGATATTTATGCTCTTTCCTATAAAACACTGCATCATGATCATAAATATAAGGACTTCCTAAGGCAACTTCACATATGTCTACTGGAACCACATCTAATTCCACTTCATCAATTAATTAGTTGTAATGGCAAATCTTAATCGACACTGTTTGTGACTTTTATATGAGCTGATTTATTCAGCCAACCTAATGGGTAAGGCCTTGGATGATTCCGTGTCTTCAAACCCAAGTTCTTAACTAAATATTCAGATATTAAATTTTCCTGTGATCCATTTTCAAACATTGTATCTATCTTTGTGTGCTTAGAAGTTATCCTTATGTTAAATAGTTCAACTCTTTTATCCTCATTTGAAGGATTTATGTTTGATGAAGATGCAATAGTATTCGAATTGGAACCAGTGTAAGAAGTTTTAACTGTTGAAACTATGGCAATTAGCCTTCTTTCATCACCTGAATCGGAACCTAGATCTTGCTGGATTGCTGTAATTGATTTCTTTTCGTCCTTCTCTTTAAGGAAATTTTTGGGCTTAAGTTCAGGATGAAGTTTCCAACAACGAGATTCATCGTGACTGATTCTCTGGCAATGAGAACAAGTAGGTCTTTCCTTTTGAGCTATTGCTGATTTCTTTCTCTTTGAACTGTTATTCCCTTTACTGTCATTGGAATCCTTTATTTCCAACTCTTTGGATGACTGCGGTGAAAATTTGAATGGTCTGCCACCTGATTCAATATGTATGGCTTGAACACACACTTCATCAAAATCATCAGGATTAAACATCAATAATGTATGCTGCAAATATGAATGTAAATTGGCAATGTATTTTAATAAAGTTTCACGTGTATCCAATGAAATACCAAGCACCAATTCTTTCTTTCTGAACTCCTGAGTAAACTCCTGAACACTCTACCCTTTACCTTTCCTCAAGTGTTGTCAATCAATAACAACTTGCTGCATGTATCCTAAAGGATAGAACTGTTTCCTAAGAGCTTTTAAAAACTTAGACCATGAAGAGATGACTTTACCTTTTTTCTTTACATCTAGTTGAGTTGTACTTTCCCACCAAATTAAAGTTGTACCCCCCATTCTAAGTGTAGCTAACTGAATTTTCATTTTATCGTCAGAAATGTTCTGAATACAACAATACACTTCTAACTGCTTAATCTAGTTATCTAGCTTTTCAAGATTCATTTCGCCATCAACATCAAGTTTCAAAAGAGATGTTTTCTTAGGTTTCTTTTTTGTTTCAGATTCTACACTGGAAGAAGAAGAAGAAGATGATGATGATGGAGATGATGGAGGTGAAGAAGGTTTATCAGCCTAGCCTTTACCTTTGTCCTTCTTCGATGTTTTTGAAAAAGAAGCTGCATCTCTCGCCTTCTTATCTTCGTAGAGATCTCCCAACATCTGCTGCATACTCAAGAATGCTTCCTGTAATTGTTCTCACTCATCTTAGTTTCAATATTTTCACCTGCATCAGATCCTGTCTTGGTCGAGTTATGAGTGACTCTTCACTTTCCAATCTCTAGATCAATCTCCTCGAGGGTTCCTTCTCCATGTTGAGACTTTTACTTGGTTAACATTCACTAGAACAATTCTACAAATGCAACCTGCTCTGATAACAACTTATATGATCTGAAATGATCATACATTAAATTGAAGTAGAATTGATTAATGCCATTAGTGAACCGAATGTTAACTTAAAGTGCTTTAACCGCGAGAATAGATTGAATAGGAAAGACTTTACGACAGATGAAAAACATAAACAAGATGTAAACAAAAGTGAAAATAAGCAAAAACATAGCGATACCAGACAACAATATTGATTACGGAGTTCATCCCTGATGGACTACGTCTCTGGGTCCGCTTTCAAGATGGGTGACCGCTTTATTAGGATTGAATCTATCATGCATGTAGGCACTTCTGTTCACTGTCACAAGAAATCTCTCTGAATTGGCTTTCTAACACCTGTCACGGTTTCCAATTGTAACTTCGTATGCTCCTATTACATTGAAAACAAAAACTTCATGAACAAAATGGTGAATTTATAGGGTTTTAGGTACATCTGAAGTCTCCCCAGCCAAGATTGGCATGAATACTGAAATTAGGGTTCGGTCTTATGACATAGAGCCACCTTAGGTGTTGGTTCATGGTCGTTTCATTAAAAATAGTTCAAAACTCAACTAAAAATCCAAAAATGAATTTACAATTACATTTAATCGCTGGTGATCAGATTGACTACACAGAGTTAGTTGACCGCTCATGTGAATAGGCTGCGGTCTAGCCACAAAAGGCCATGGTGACCTTTAGCCCCGACGGTTTTGGCTACCGACGCAGTTGTCCAACTCCGCATGTGACAACTGCTCTGCAATTAGCCTAACCGCCTCCCCACCTCACGGTTCCGAAGCCTGTTACTATTTTCTTCCTGTCACATGGACGCGGCTATGATTAAGGTTTGGAGCTACGCCGATGCGATGATTACCCTAACGGTTCCCTTCCGCCCATGTGAACATAATTATAGTCCGACACGGTTTAGGAAGTAGCGGTTAGGGACCTGTGGGTGTTTTATATGGTTTGCAATGTTTATTACATAGCTTTTGGTAATGTGTATTACATGAGCCGAATGGGTTTTAGCTTAGGTTTTAATGTATTTCGATACATGGTGTAGTTTATAGGTTAGGTTTTATCATTAGGTTTGAATGGTATAATGTTTCTTAGAGGTAGGATTTAGACTTGATCTAAAAACCTCTTTTACATCAATTGTCACAATGTGACATTCGAACCCATAAGATGATAACCATGGACCACACTTGACAACCAAGCCCTGGCAGACTAAGGACACCCACTTGTCAACAACCAGGTACAAAACTATATCCTTTAAACACCATGAAAACCATATCAACCATTGACATCACTAGCGAAAATGAAACCAACACTGGACAACCTGAACCATGAACATCACTGTCGAAGCTGAAGACACCAGACACTGAATTCTGATGACAAATACTGGAAAAGCTGATAAAGTTCAAGACTCCATCGACAATGATCAATTTGACGACCATTTTGATGTTGAACCATTGAAGACTCTGCTCATGCTGGACTAACAAGATCCTCTTGGATCAACAATTTATGGGCTGAGCAGTCTTGCTAGGGCAGATTTTGCAATTTTTCCATTGAAGGTTGACAGACAGAATTATGTAATTTTGGAGCCCAGCTGGTTGGTAGACAAGATTGCACAATTTATGGAGGGAAGGTTAGTTCCCCTCCATAATTGCGCAATTTTTTGAGGGAGCTGCTCAACCTGTAGCTGGACCAAGTTCGTAGAAACAACATATGAGGGGAATGCAACAAGCTATCATGCACGTGCTGGAAATATTATAGAAAACCATTGAAGCTTGTGTACTTGACAGTGCAAGACATGCTGCTAAGGATGGTTGGTAGGGAGTCTCCAAAACGAAGCTAAGGAAAAAGTTTGGAGGGTGCTTGTAGTCGCTACAACACCTACCTTTGAGTTTTCACCTCTTATCCTTTGAGCTCATCCTCCCAACTCAAGTGGATATCAAGCCTATATTAGTAAATGGATAAGAATTCATGAACTACCTCCCCAATCTATATATTTACAACCACCCATGGGAAATGGGTTGGCTTTTGGAGATTGATTATACCCTCATGTTGTTACTTTGAGAATTATTATTCCATGCATTAGGGAGACATAGAGGTATACTTTGTTGCAAGAAAAGGAGAATTCAACTTGGAGGAGCTCTTCTACAAGATCAACTCTATATTTGGTTGTAACTCTCTCCATTTATTTTAATACAAAGATTAGACTATTTTCCTATATATGATGTTATGATTTCATAACATAATTACCGATCAAACATGAACTATTACCTCAAAACGAGTACTCTAGCCCAAAAACCCCAAAAAAAATGAAAAAACAACCCAAAAACAAAAATGGTGTATAATAGAACAATGTTTTTTTTAGGGTAAACTTTCCCCATTTTTTTAAAAGGAAGTAACAACATTTTCTTTTGCAAAATGGATGAAAAAAACACCCTAAAAAAATCAGTGTTAATGTTGGAACAACAACAAAAGAAATCGAGCCCCAAGGTTTAGCTCAGTTGGTCAAAATCAATGCATCGCCATCGGGAAGTCACAGGGTCCAAACTCCCCGAAGCCCTTGGGGTTAGGTCTTGCTAGTGGGCTGCGGGGCTAGATTCCTTTTGGGGTCGATCAACCCAGATATTTCCGTGGATGTAGCACCACTTGTTGAGGGTGTCCGTGAACCACAGGCCAAAAAAAAACAACAACAACAACAAAAGAAATTGGGTTACAATTTTGACACGTTTTAGGAATGGAATTAAAGATAAAATATTAGGACTTTGAAAAACTGTAAAATTCCAACAATTCTTAGACATGATGTAAAAGATAAAATATCATGTCTCAAATCTTGCTAATTCCAACAACTTCCATCCATGTTAAAGATAACATATCTTGACTCTAAAAAACCCTCAAATTGTAATTGTTTTCAATAATAACATTAAAGATAAAATATCATAATTCAGAAAAACCTTAAGATTTTGACAAATTTTCAACTATGTAATTAAAAACCTTCAGTTTTTAACATATTTCAACCATGAAATTATGGACAAATTATATGGCTAAAACAATTTTTAAAAATGAACAAGTAAATGAAAGATTCATTATTCCAAGAGTAATTTTTATTTATAAGGCTTCAACTATATATCTTTTCAAACTTTAGCCTAAGACAACTTATCCTATTGCAACAAAAACCTGAAAAAATCAACCATCAAAACGAAGTGTCCCTTTTAATGAGGCATTAAAATTTCAGCAATTTTAAAACTATCTTATACCAAATGATAGCAATAAATAATATCATGGAAATATCATTGTATAATTTAAAAAATCAACATTAATTTATAATATTTATTTACTTTTAATCAAAATATCAACTTTCGTAGATTGAATACCACATACATTTTATTTTTGTAATTCATTATTGCATTCACCGGTGATTCACTAGATAGTATAGGTATCTATTTTTTCATTAACATTATTTATACCCATTGATATTTTTTCATTAACATTATTTATACCCCTTTATATTTTTTCATTAACTTTAAGCTCCATTTTTTTATATTTGCTAATATGAAAACCCTTTACCCCCTATATATCCCCCAATATATTATGTCATCATTTCTTCAATATATATCCCCCAATATGAACCCGTGTGGTATGATATTTATCCCCTAGTGAAGCCCTCCTGATTGCATTGTGGATATTCTAAAGAGATGAATTCTTCATAATTAAAGCATATAATCCAAAAAACATAGAAATGACTCATAACTTCATGTAAGATCATATGGAAGTCAAAATATTTATTTCAAGTTACCATGCAAACATTTCTAAAGACATGAATTCCTTTTAATTAAAACATTAAATCCAACAAACATAGAAATGACTCATAACTTCATGTAAGATCATGGAAGTCAAAATATTTGTTTCAAGTTACCATGCAAACATCTCTAAAGATATGTATTCTTCATAATTAAAACATATAATCCAACAAACATATAAATTTCCCATAACTTCATGTAAGATCATATGGAAGCCAAAATATTTATTTCATTTACCATGCAAACATCATTTACATAAAATGTCTTAGAAATTTATTCAAAATCATCCATAGGATCTGGCACACCATCAGAATCTACATCTTCAAATGAATGACTGAATGCAAATGAAGATGACCCATATTCTTCTCT
Source organism: Pinus taeda (assembly GCA_000404065.3). Taxonomy (NCBI): domain Eukaryota; kingdom Viridiplantae; phylum Streptophyta; class Pinopsida; order Pinales; family Pinaceae; genus Pinus; species Pinus taeda. Next base: position 6,672 of record APFE031123476.1, on the reverse strand, counting down.
TTCATCAACTAGATCCCCATCTGAGTCAATATGAATGCTCATCATTTCAGGTTTCAAAAGTCTTCTAGATCTATGACTAGGTTCAGCAGACTCCCATCTCAACAATGTTCCTTCTGGCAGCAACTTCTTCAAAATATTTATGGTTTTGAAGCGAAGAGTTCCTCCCTTTGTTAAATTGAAGTCATGGACAAGTAAGTCAACATCCTCCAGTTTTAAGAGGTCTGTGCGGTGATGATTTATATTTGTACCCTTTCTTTTTCTCTTTCTACAAATTTGTTTATCAACTACCATCTCTAGCTTGTACACACCATTGAATGGGTGGATATTTGTGGCATACCAATGTACCTCAACAGTTGTAATATCTTCATTTTCTTTAATTATTTTTATAACCTTCACAACCCAAAATGGATAGCCAAGTCGATCTCCATATTCTAATATTGCTATCATGCAACCCTCCTTAACATCCTGCACATAACCCCTGTAAAGGTCTTCCACGGCTTCACATTGTGCACGTGCTCTTCTAGAACCAATATATATTTATCTTTCCTCTTCCTATTGAGAATTAATAATTCCTTGAGATTATTGTTGTTCAACAATGTGTCTATCCTCCTGTTCATTTGGCATATTTTGAGGCCAAATAAATGGAGTCTTCAAAAGTGTATATTCATTTTGATATTGAAATGATATCACTTTGATCATTGAAAAAAGACTCCCACCAAACTAAATCAACAACATCAAAGTACTCATATGTATCTCTAATACATATTTTTATTTCTTTGAGGCATTCAGAATAATTTATGTCTCTCTTATGCCTTCGTGCATCATGGAGTTTAGAAACTGATTGTACTAATATTATATTTGATGAAAATATTGGATGATATGGAATGAACTTCAAAAATGCTAAACCTGATGACGACCCCCATTCTGCAACAATTGAATACTTCTTGCCCCATATAAGTGTTTTGCCATAAATTTTTTGATACGAAATTAATGCTGGAAGCTAATGTCATTAAGTTGTTCAATGCTTTTCTCCCCACCATGTGATCCCAGAATAAACCTTTGCATGTCAATAGTTTCTTCCAGCACATGAAAAACAGGCTTTGGAATGTATGATTTCTTAATACATTAAATTAATGATGGAAGGCTCCCAACATTCTTCCTCCTCAATGTTACTAAAAAATGACTAAACATTTGATCAATATGTTCATGAGTGTGCCCAATAAGAAGGAAACCAACCTTTAGCTTTTTAAAAATTCCCAATTGAACAAACATGTTTAGATATCCAAAAAGAATTTGATTTTTGTTTTCACAGCTTGTGTTTTCCAATTGTAGATACAAAACTTAAGGAATAATACCAGACCAATGAAAAATCACATCATGGATTATAGTTATGGTGAGATTTTCATCATTATGAATATTTGGAGTTATGAAGTAAATCCTTGGCAACATCTTCCCATTAAAATCCATACATCCAACCAAGTGAAATTGAATAAAATTTTCTTCCTGTAACTTTTTTGTGTGGAGACAAAATGTGGCAGAAGTGTTTTCCTTTGATCCATAACATCAATTACCAAACCTAAATATGTATTTGGATTATCATAATTTTTTTTCAATGCTTATACAATTTTTTTTTTCCTTTCCACTTGTTCGCTGATTGTGATGCTCTTGTGGTGCTTTGATAATAGAATCTGCACATAAAATAAAATAAATCTATTAATAAATATATTTTCATAGTAGATAACTATCCAATTTTTAAAAATAATGTTATGAATGCATACCTTTTTTTGCCTCTTGACATTTATCCCTTTTTTATTTAAGAGAAGCACATGTACTGCAAATCCCCATCCTTGTCTTCTTAGGAATACGAACATTGTTGAATTCATTCTTCCATATCCTTGTAAAATATGAATATGTAATAAAATTACCATCTCCTTCAACACCTTTTGCATATTCTATGTATAAGCTGTAGACTCCTTGTCTTGAGAAATTATCTGGAATATGTATTGCGTCTTTATTTGGCATACACTCTCCATGCTTTGAAAATAAGTCTTTCATCCATGACATTGCAGTAATTGTTGATGGTCCAACCTCTATTTTATAACGTACTTTTGAATAGTATGTAGGATATTTTTCTAGTCTTTCTTGGATTCTTAACAAACAAAAATTACCAATTGAATGCAACATTTTGAAATCCTTTCTACAGATCAATACATTCCTAATATGATAATCATAACCTGCTAGTGTAGATTGCATGCAACCACTAAAAAATATTTTTTCTTGCTTTTATTCATTGACAAATATTTCTTCCTTTGCTCCAAAGCAAAGTCGAAATCCATATGTTTCAAGCAGTCCTTTCAGAAACATTCACTTGAAATCAGATCACTGATAGAACTTCTACTTGTGATATATTATGTCCTAACCCTTGTATAACTGGAATATTTTGGATTGATATGAAAAGGTCTACTTATACTCCTAGATACAATATTTTCTTGCAACGTCTCCCTCATTTCATTATTTTTTGCAGAAGAATTTTCATCATCATTAGGAGGAATATTATACTGACTATGATAATACTAAACATAGTTATAAAATTCATCACCTTCATTGCTTGGAAAATATTAATTACCATCTTCACTTGAAAGAAATTCTTCACTACCAACATCTGCGCTTTTGAAATCCTAACTCAGATGAAATTCTTCACCATCTTTGTCCCTGTTTTTGAAAACCTCCCTTAGAGGATTCAATTTGTCATCACCATGACTACCTTTGAAACACTCACTTAGAGAAAATGCATTATTCACATATGTGCCTCTAAAATTATCATTTGCAAGAAACTCTTCATCCTCCCCTTCATCACTTGTGCTCACATAATCCTTAGGATTATGACTAAGTGGAAAATATGACTCTCTATTCATTGTCAAATAATCATTTGTAGGAAATTCTTCATCCTTCCCTTCATCAGTGGTGGTCTCATAAGCCTTGGGATTAGGAATAAGTGGAAACTTTGAATTTCTATTTAATGGAAATTCTTCATCTTCCCTTTCATCAGTGGTGCTCTCATAATCCATAGGATTAGGACTAAGTGGAAACTTTGAATCTCTTTTTACTAGAAATTGTTCATCCTTGCCTCTCCCTTCCTCAGTGATGCTCTTCAAAATCCTTAGGATTAGGACTATGTGGAAAATTTTAATAAATTTTAAAATTACATATAATTTAACTTATTTTTATATTTAAATAACAATTATAGTGTTAATTTTTTTTTAATAAGTAATATATATGGTTTTTTTAATTAACTAATTTACATGTATATCTATTATATATATATATATATTCAGGAAGATGACATCAAGAAGGTCTCTGTGAATATGTCCTGGAACAAGGATAACAATTCCATCATCTAAAGTTGCAGGTGGACACGCTATGAATCTTGCTGAATATATCTGAACTGAGAAACATCGTCAAAGTCAACCAATTGGCCCATCAAGTACACCAAAGTTTATTTCTGAATGGATGAATTCATGATAAATAAATAAAACAAATTTTACATGGCATGTTAAAGATGTTGAATATGATGATAATACACATCTCTATCTATATTGTGGTATGATTTACATAGGTGAACCGTATGAGGTGATAGGTAGAGTATGATACATATGTTTGGTGTCAAATTCAAACATTGTTTATGGTCTTGCAAAATTTCCCAAGTCATATGAAAAAGTTAGATATCATCTCTCAAAGGTCATGTATGACACAGCTGAAGAAAGAATCTACACCATTGTGTGAAGAAATCTCATCCAACATTTCAAATAACATTATAAGTATGTGTACTTATATTTATGTGTTATGTATTATTGTAAGGATCATTAATTTTTTTATAAATGGTTGATTATTGACATATTGTATTTTCTTTGATGGGATTTTGCTTAGAGTCTTTCAATCATGCTAGAGGGTATTTATTATGTAGAGCCAAATATTATGAATGTGATCGAAAATTTCCATACAAAGTCACTGGAACAAGAAAAGAGAATGAAGCAAAGATCAACAATCCATAACACTGCAATGGTACATATAGGGGATAAAAAAAGAATCCATATGGCGGGTCAATCTAACAAAGGTAAATATGTTTCTTTTGAAGATGTGGTAGTTGTAGTTGAAGCTGAAGCTCAAAAATATGTTACCATTAGTGAGGAGGAGGTCAAAACTGTTTTTGAAAAGGAGAAAAGAACTAAAACACTAAAAAGAAAAATTCTCATGGATGTCTCTCTTCCACTTAATGATGAGGAGATTGTTTATGTATAAGAAGATATGTTAACTAGGAAGAAGAATAAATAAAAAATTGGTGAATCCATTAAAATCATAAGCAACAGTGAAGAACAAAGTGAAAGTTCTAAAGGCAACAAAGAAATCATAACAACATGTGCTGATTTAGAGGATGACATTATGAAAACAAAACAAAATTTCATTCAAAATCACTTGAGGAAGAATAAATTAATTAATGGTGACAAAACATTTGAGCTTAATATCACCCAATTCTATAGGCCAAATGAAGGACAATCTCAATATCAAATTAGAAAATCACATCACCTACATGTCCATAATTTGAAAACATTGTTTAGGTAAAATCCATATGAACATGTGGTGGATTATGTGGTTCTTGTTGATCCAAATCAAGTTCCCAACAAGGATGCATTTGATAGGACACACTTTTTTGACTACAGATATTATGTAGTTGGAGGGAACAATTTAGAAGAGGCCAAAATAAAATTGATCGAGGAATATCCTAGAAACTATCTTTTTGAAATAGTGAAATGCATCATTTATGCTGGTTTAATAGAAACATAGGCAAAGTTATTGGCATGGGATCATAATGCAGATAATCAGTATAGAATGTCTATGACTTTCATCGAAAGGGTCAGATTTTTTCATAATGAGTTTGTAGAAAAATGCGGTGGGGATAAGACAAAATTCAGTTTAAGCTTTCGGAAGGAATGTTGTATGGAAAAGGTTATCAAGGATAAAATCAAATAAAAAGGTGGAAAAGTAAATTCATAAATATTCAGAGGCATGGATAACATTTTCCAGTTGGAATTTAGAACAGGGGAGTATTTGGAATTGATTGATGACATTTTCAACATGTGGGAGAATATTTCCATAAAAAATTAGAAGGTTAAAAAGTCTAAACCCATAATATGTACCACCAGTAAGATAGGTCCTGAAATGAAACAACTTCCAGATGATATTACTATCAAACCTTGGAAAACATTGCAAGGAGTGGAGGTTGACAAACTAGTCAAATCAATATTATGTAATGTGAAGTCAGGTGAATTGTCATTGGAGAAAATGTGCTCAGAATTTCAAAAGTAAGTTTGTTGAATTATTTTTACTTTTTCTTGGATCATAATTTTCTTTTAAATATAACATATTGTTGTTGGTATTATTTGTTATACATATCATTATATTAACAATTTTTACTTTATTTATTCAATCATAAGATTTATATGAAAATACAAGAACATATGGTTAGAATGTTGAATGAAGAGAGTTGGAATGATGTTGTACACAACTACCCATAATAAATTTCTACAACAACACTTAAATACTTTTATCTTGCATTCATAAAGGTATGTTTATTTTTACATTCATTTTATTCATATGTAATTTTCTTTTACTTATACTTATATTTGTTTATTTCATTAAAGATGTTGAAGAAGGATGCGAATGGAGTACCAAATAATTTCAAAAGTTTCATTGAAAAAACTAAGTTGGAAAGGTTGAGAAAGCAGCGTCTTACGAATGTTGAACTTGATCCTACTCTTACTCATTTCATTTGGAATGGGCTGGACACTATCCAATATCAAATAATACAAGGTGCGTGTGAAGACATTGCAAAACTCATACCTAAAAGGGAATATGCCCTGGTTATTGCAGACATTCCTCATGGTTTCAATTTCCCAGACATTGGATATGATAGTGAGCCTTACACTTATCAAGATTTTAATAAATTAGTTACGGGCTTTCAAGAAGTAACAACATCACCACTTTGGAGATTTGTGACATTTTATTTAGACACATGATTTCCAATGTTATTAACAAGCTTCAAGGGAAAATCAAACTCAAGGATGCAGCTTACATGGTAAGACATTGAAATTGTATGTTTGATTAATGTTAAAAAAAAATTATGTACAAGTTAATTGAACTTTTACTATGTCATATTATAGACAAAAGTAAAATCTTATTTCTTCTGGAGATCAGCCAATTACAAGTGATTGCGAGTTCATCCATGTTAAATGTTGGACAAAAGATTACAACTATAAGTCTATTCTTATGAACCAAGTAGATGGAAAGAGTCATAGCCAAGTATTGGTTCATGATGTTGTCGTAAAAAAGTTAACATATGAGGATAAAGATGCAAAAGGAGAGGTAGTTAACAATTATCAAAAACCACAAACATTGATTAACTATCTTATAGATTTATACTCAAATGAAGGAGACTGGGTTTTGGATTTATTTTTTAGGTTCAGGGAAGTTTTATTATATAAAATTGAATTTTAATATTTCATTTTTTCTTTTTATGTGTTTATACTAATTTACTTTCTTATTGTTTTTGTGCTTGATGATTAGGTACAACACTAGCATGTTGCCTACAAAAAGGAAGAAATTGCATTGCGATTG
>APFE031123470.1:5115-22128 GCA_000404065.3 Pinus taeda | reverse complement strand
AAAATTGAAAAGAATAAGGATTTTCAATTCCCCAAGTACTTCCATTTCGTTTTCATCTCTCTACCACGGAATTATGCTTCACCCGTTTATGCGATAGAAAAGAATGAGTGGAAACAAAAATAAATTTCAATCTTGCCATCACTTAGGGGTTACGTTTCACCCGTTTGTTTCATAGAAAAAGAATACATGAGAACGAAAATAGGATTGAGTGTTGCCATCACCCATCACCTTTAAAATCGAAATCCACCTTGCATTTTTTCATGATAACATAAAAACTGTTATCACATATGAATTATCACATTTTCTTCCGTCTGCACGCCATGCAACAAATACACGTAGTTCCATTAGTAACGTCAGCTATTAACAATCCACGTGCTTAAATGATGAACTATGGATTTATGGATGTTGTTAACCACCCATATTTGCTTCAATGATGAACTATGGATTTATAGATTTTGTTAACCACCCATATTTTCTAACTAGAATAAAATATATATATATTTTTTTTGTGAACTTAGGCATTATTATTTTCTATATTATGATATCAAAATTTCTTACATCTTTCTTATGTTCCAGGTGGCTAGCCTACTCTCAAGGAACCAGGTAGCCACCTGTCAGCGATCCATACCAAAATTTGAAAATGTTCATATTCTTGATTCTATCATATATGTTCTTTCAAACCATGTTAATTATTCTATCTTTTAGTCTATAATAAAACATCCATAAACAATTTTTTTACTACAGTACTTCAAACAAAACTATCCAAGAAACTTGCTTCATCAGTCTTCATCTGAAGAATTAACTGGGGCGGGCACCATGGCGCTTGTACCAGGAGTCATGTTCTTCTACTGCAGAACCCATTTCATGTTCTGCAACATTTGTTCCATTTTTCCCAGAATTAGATTATTGCGCAAGGCTTCGATTTGAACCTCAACAATTTCCTTCAAGAGCGTGGATTTTATATTTTCCAATTCCTCTTTTATCTGACGCCTTTGTTGTTCCTCCCTCTGCTTCTTTTCCTCATCTTCTTCCTCACAGACTGTCTGGCTCATTTCCATAGCACGGGCTACCACGTGCTTCATAATCCAATATTTTTGAATCGACTTATTAAACAGAGAATTGCGGCTTCGAGTATTTCCTGGGTTTGGTACAAAATCCTCCCATTCACCTCGGAGAATCTCCTTGTTCGAGCTGATGGATCTCAGCTCCCGTTCCTACCTATTTATCTGTTCCCATATTTTGGGGGAATTCCCAACCATGTAAACATTTATCATGTACATTTTTTGCTCGGACCCTGGTTTCCTTCCTCACTGCTTCAGGTTACTACTCAATCCTTCCTCCTAGGTCCAAACTTGTTTCTCTTTCTTCGGAGCCGTCTTGCTGCTTGCCTGGAACCTGCTCTTGATTGTGTCTTGTCTACCTATCAAGATAAGAGACCACAAGTCAGTATCTCTGTTGAGAATTTCTACTTCAACCCACTCACTTACCCCCCTTGCATTAATCTAGTTTTCCCAAGTTTGCTTACAATAAGAGGTTCCGGACCACTCTGTGACTTGCCCTGCAAGTTTGACGTTTTCTTTCCCTCCACTCTTTGCTTCTCTGTACTTCCCTCGTTGCCCCTCTTGTTGGTTTTCCATGTAATTAGCCATAATACCTTTTCTCCCTGACTATGGGGGGAAACTGCTTTCCCACCTTTTTTCTGGTGGAGTTCTACTCTTGGCCTTCCTTAAATTGCCTATAAGAAAAATAGGGTCATGGTTTCTGCAACTAGCATGAATCCCTAATCTTCCTAACCTAGCTACCCTCCCCACCGTGCAACCTTCCTGGGCTTGGGGTTTTCCTTCTTCATAGAACCATAGTTCTTTCTTCTCAGGATACCAGCGTATCTGGTGGAGTAAAGACGTTTCTTCCCATCTCTTGGAATGCTTATTACCTGCCTACATCTGCCTTTTGACTTCGTTTTCATGGACATCTATGAGGAATAATAGAAATTCCTACATCTATCTATCTCTAGAGCAGCAGGATAGGAGAATGAATTTACATACCAGCTTTCCTCACTAGTATAGGAGCTTTGGTCTAAAATCTACGCCTTGCTGCCATCTTTCGTTGTTCCCTCCTGCTTTGTGCTCTACTGCATGTAAAATCTTGATGCCACCTCAGGCCCTCATTTGTATAATCCCCTCTGTCCTTCCGTCCTTACCGCTACTTGTCCTTTTCCTTTTCTGGCTCTCATCCTCGATTCCTTTCCTCGGGATTTGTCTCTACCTGTTTGGCTGCCTTTATTTTTCATAACTACTACATTCTCCCGGCTGCTCTTGCCGTACCCTTTCTGTACTACCGTTGTCACTTGCCATCACTTCTTGGCCTCTTGTCCCAACTCCCCACACTCCCTCCAATTCATTTCTTAGTGGCGTCTCGGTTCTCTCTTCTGCCCCTTCAAGTGACCCTACCTTGCCCTGCCTTGTTAGTTGCCCTGCTCTGTCATTTGCACCGCCCATGTCCTTTTTTACGAGTATCCTATCTGTCACCACCTACTGTGATCTTTCCCCGTATCTACCACTTACTAACTTTTCCTGGCCGTTCTCCTCAGAATTGCTATTGCCACCCTTATCGACGTCAAGAATTTTCTGCAATTGCTCTCTCTCCTCCAGGAGCAGGAGCTCCATTCCTCCATTGTCTATCAACTTTCCCCTGTTCCATCTTCCCTAGTTCACTAACCAGTCTGCCAGTTGATTGCCTGAGCGTCTTGCATGGGCGGGGATCAGATAGTCTATTTTGGTAATTATTTTCCCTATTTCGCTTATTAGCCACGCTGTTCGCCAACTCCTACTTAGTTTTTCTACTGGTTTTTTCTGTTGTAGCTCCTTTACCATATCCACCACCAGTTTTGAGTCTCCTTCAATTTGGAGGCTCAACAAATTTTCTTGAATCACAATTTCAAGGCCGCGCTTCAACGCGTGTAGTTCCGCTTCATTATTGGTTGCCTCCCCATAGTCCATTGAGAAAATTCTCAAAGTTTTTCCTCTATCATTCCTAAAGACCCCCCTCAATTCCTACTTCGCTCAGGTTTTTTTTTGTCGCCCCGTCGAAATTTAATTTTGCAAATCATTGTGGTGGATGCCTGTACTATTTGATTTCTTCAATCTCCCTGAATTGGTCCTTGCTTCTGTAGCTGTCTATCATGCTTTGGGTTAATTCTATCCGCTGCAAAATCTTTGCCTCTGTTTGTATAACCTTCCAATCCTCTTCCTTCCATCGTTTCGTTAAAATTGTTTCTCTTATGTTCTTGATTGTTTGTTTCCATATTTCAGTCGAGGTTCACTTCTCTTCTTTGAAGATCACACTGTTCCGTTACTTTCAGATGTTCCAAAGTAGGAACGCAGTATACAGCATCCATGCACGATTTAACACTGGGTTTTCGTAAGGTTTTCTCGGCCAGTTTTCCAAGGTGTTTTGGATATTTTGGAAGTTTCTATAGCAGCGCTCAAATATCTGATAATGACTGCTTCACAAGGTGTTGCTGAAAGTGCATCTGTTCATAAGGTGTTCCATCATCTCCCTCTGTTCATTGCAGAGCGCACATCGTGAGGGTCCCTGCCTTCCTTTTCTCTGTAATTGATCCCAGGTAATTGCCCTGCCATGATATAAGATCCATAAAAAGAAAGTGACTTTCGGACAGTGTTTTATTTTCCATAAGTTTTTCCATTTCTTTGTCTCTGTCTATTGATTCTATTTTGCTTTTAAGTAATACCCTTCTGCTATAGAAAAGGTTCCTTGTATTCGGGTTCCCATCTTAGGATATCTTGCCCCATTTTTACTACCACTTTTCGGGATGCCATTTCTTTGTGGTAATTGTCCCATCTTTCAGTGTCGAGGCTGCTACCCAATCCTTCTTCTGCTTCCAATTGCACCAATATTCCCCTGTACCTGGTTTCCAAAATTTTCTGACCACGTCCCCTTCTTCTTGGGAGGTGAATGCTTGGATGACTTGAAGAGCTCCCTTATGGAAACGCTTTTCTCGTTGTTGCCAGGACTCCTCCCAGAACTTAACTTTGTCCCTTACTCTTATTTCCAAAAAACGGTATTCTCTTATCAACTCTTTATTACTCTTCGCCAAATTCCATATTGTTGATCATTTTTCCTTTGTCTAACTTCTCATCATGTCTTGTAGTTTCTTAGCATCCTCATCCTTCTTCTCCCAGATTTTCTTCCCTAGGTGTTGGCTACCTTGTATCCACCTCCACGAGAGTTTCTCCTCCATCACTTGGTTGAGTATGTAGGGTTCCCACAAGCCTAAGCCTCCATCTTTGGTTGGCTTTCTTAGCCAATCCCAAGAGAGTAGAGCCCATTTTCTGGTTTTACTGGTTCCCTGCCATAAAAATTTCTTGAACATGGCTACTATTTTTTGGCTAATGGATTTGGGGATGGCTTGGCTAGATATCTGATAAATTGGGATGGATTGTATTACTTCATTCAGAAGAATTATCCGAGTGTAGGTGTTCAAAGACTAGAATGTCCAATTTTCTATCTTTTTCTTGATCTTACTTATTAGAGGTCCCCAGTTAGCGACCCTGTATTGGTGCTCATTAAGCATAATGCCAGATACATCGTTGGGAAAATTCTGACTCTGAATCTCATTGTTCGAGCCAGAAATATTTGGGCCACTACCTGTGTATTAAAGAAAAATATTTTTGATTTCTCTTTATTGATCTCTGTCCCGGATGCTTGGGTGAACTTACAGAGGATTTTTAAGATCTGTTGGGCTTCCTAAAGTGAGGCATGGCCATAAAACATTACATCATCCATAAATTGTTGGTGTGTTATGGGGAGATCATTCCCACAAATTCTTAGTCCCTTTAGCTCTTTCCTGGCTAATCGCGCTTTCACCAGCCTGCCCAGTTTTTCTGCTGCTATGATGAATAGAAACGGGGATAGGGGATCTCCCTGTCTAAGCCCTTTCGAAGGGTTAAACTCTTCATATGGGGTTCCATTCAACATCACTAACACCACCGGTGTGCTCACTATTGACAGGATCCATTTCAGTCATCTCTCATCAAATCCATGAGGTTTGAGGATGCTTTCTAGGTATGCCCAACTAAGGCAATCATAAGCCTATGCTAGATCTAATTTAATTAACATACATTTATTTCGAGAGTTTTTTAGAGAGTGGATTACCTCTTGGGTGACTAAAATTCCATCTGTTATCTGCCTTCCTTTTACAAAACCAGTTTGTTCCTGTGCAATGAGGTCAGGCATAATTGGCTTAAGTGTATTCACCATAATTGTAGCTAAAATTTTGTACACTACATTACATAGAGATATTGGTCTGAATCCCTAAGGTTCATCTGAGTTTCCAGTCTTTTGAATCAATGTCAAGAAGGTAGCATTAAGGCTCGGATGCATACACTTTGTACACCGTGATTCCTCCACTAGGTCCACCAGGTCATTACTTATAAAACTCCAGGCAGCTTGGTAAAATTCAATGGAAATCCATCAAGTCCCAGGGCCTTATTCTTCACCATTATGTTAACCACTTCCTCCACTTCCTCTTTTGTGATTACCCTGAGTAGAGCCATATTTTTTTCTTTGATTATATTTTTAGGTATATGTTGACATACTTTGGCGATTTCCTCCTCCCTGCTAATGTTTGGTTCTATTAGGATCCCTTTGAAATAGTCCACCAGAAGCTTCTCCATTTCTTTCTGTTGTAGCACTTTGTTTCCTTGACTATCTTTTAGTGAAATGATTCTATTATGTTGTTTGTGGTTCATCATTGCTTTGTGAAAGAATTTGGAGTTCTTCTCCCCTTCTTTCAACCATTGGACTCGTGATTTTGTTTCCACAAAATTTCTACCTGCTTTCGTCTTTCCTCTAATTGATTAATTATCATTCCTTCCTCCTTGGCCAACTCCTCACTTCTTCCTCCTTCAATGATTTGTTGTTGAATTCCTTCCATTCTCGACTGTAGTTTCCCTCTCTCTTTTTGAATGTTTCCAAATTCCTCTCTGTTCCATTTCTTTATTTTGCTTTTTATGTCTTTGAGTCTAATTTGGAATGTGTGCATTTTGTTTCTACCTTCCGCTTCCATCTTGCTTTCTTGCCACCAATTTTTTACTTTGGGTAAGAATGCTGGATCTCTTAGCCAAAAGGACTCAAAATGAAATGGTCGCTTTTTATTCTTATTGTTCATAGCTATTTCCAGTTTAATTGGCCAGTGGTCTGACCCTATAGAAGGGAGGATGTAGGCTTTGTAGAATATGTCCATACGTATTATATGTTCAGAAACTAAGAATCTATCTAATCTTGATTTATTTGTTTGTTCCCACCTCTTCTATTGTTCCAGAAGAATTTCCCATTCATTGTTGGTAAGTCTACCAGACTTAAGTCTGTTTGTACATCTCTGAATCTTTCCATCTCTCAGTCTTCCTTCCTTATTCCTCCTTTCTTTTCCTCTTTAGAGGTTGTCATATTGAAGTCTTCTGCAATAATCCACCTTTGCTCTTGGTGCTTATTCTTTAGTTTTTGCAAGTGACTGAAGAATATGCCTCTATTTATTGGGGTGTGGGGCCCATAGACTACTGATACTACAACCCATTCACTTAGCCCAATGAATCTGAATCTGCTGGTTAGGATTATGGGCATTCCTATCCACCAGTCTGATAGGACTTTTGCTGGGTTCCAAATTACTGCTATCCCTCCCGCACTTCCTTTAGCATCTATGGTTACTTGCTCATATCTCAGACTTATTTTATTGAGTATTTCCTCCATCTTCTGGCCTGATATTTTCATTTCTTGAATAAGCATGATCTGTGGTTTGTATTTCCTCAATCTTTCCACTAAATGTCTCTGATTCCCTTTACTGTTCAACCCTCTAATATTCCAGGATGTCAAAAACATTGAGGGGTTTTATTTAAGTTTTGAAACATTGCTGAAAGCGGAACCACTCTCCCCGTGTTCACTAGCATTTCCTCCATTATTTGTATGGAGTCTTTAAGATTTTTCCTTCCTCTTTTTTTTTCCCGCCCTTGACTTGTCCTTGTTGACCTGCTCTGTTGTCCTTGTGGTTCTCTTGGTGTTCTTCAGGCATTACTTTACCCTTTTCCTATTTATCTATATACTACTAGAAGGTTTCCGCATACAACCTCTTCTGGTCTTCCAGGATAAATCGCTCATCCAAGTTTCTCCACTCATTTAATAATTTTCGCAGAACTTCTTCTTCTTTACTAAGATCATCCGTGGTTATCTCCATTTATGTCTCCATTTGTTCTGCCTATTCTACCTATTCTTTGCCTTTGTCCGTGACATCTCTCGGGGCTTTCCTCTTTGTGTTGGATCTTTCACTGCTGGAGCTACTGTTTGAATCTTTATCTTCTTGATTTTCCATGGTTTGATCCTCATCTTTCCCCTCTTATTGTAGTATTTCAAAGCTATTTGATTTCCCTAGGTTTATTTGTTGTGTCTTCTTGTCTTCTTTGGAGTTTTCTTTTGTTATTTTCCTTCTACTTTTTAACTCTTGGAATCCTTCCTGACCTGCTGGCCTTCTTTTCTACTGCTTACTTTTCCTGTCTTCTTCTTCCATTGTAATAGGATATTCCTTAACCAAGTGTCCATATTCATGGCATCTGCGACATTTAAACAATATATGTTCATAGTCTAGGTTTTGCTGCCAAACTTCTTCATGATACTCTAGTTCCACAAAATCTGGGATTGGGTTTGCAATGTTCATATACACACATATCCCGGAATACGATGTATACCTTCCTTTATTCGTAATTTCCACTATTTTGACAAAACTACCTATTGTGTTTCCTATCCCTTCCAAGATTTCCGGGTCCCAAAAGTCCATGGGTAACCCAAATAATCGAACCCATACAGGAGCTGCTAAATTTTTTTCCTTATCAAGATTATAGGATTCTTCCCAACATCTCATAAATAAACCAACATTATAATAAAAGTAAGGGCTATTCTTAAACACTTTTTCTTTATCTTCCAGGTTAGAGAAGATTATCGTAAAGAAACCTTTAGCTCCCAACTTTAGCTCGATATGTCCTTGGGGCTGCCATTTTTGCTGAATCTATCTGGTAAGGTTTCTTTCGGATGGCTAGACTCCGACAAGCTTACAAATAAGGGCATGATCCTTCATGTAGCTTCTTTACCTTTCCAGTTTATTTGGTGGGATTACAAACCTTGGCTTCTCCTCCACACATAGTAGGAATTTTCCCCTTCTACCCACTTGCCATGTCGCTCCTAGAACAGGACCTACATTCTTCTTCTCCGTTGTCGACTGATTGTTTTATTGTTCCCCTGTCGCTGCGTCCTGATAGGAGGGGATCTCTCCCCTCCTAACCTCTTCTGTCATGATTGTGGCTCTCAGATGTCCAACTTGTCTTTTGTTGTAGCTCATTGTTGTCTGCGCCCTTACCTTTCTTAATTCCTCCCCATCGATTTTACCACATGGTCGCGATTAGGTTTTGGTTGCAAAGCTCCAGAATGATCACCATTTGATAAAATATACTTTAATAAAAGAGCTTTGCTAACTAGATATTCTAATTATAAATATCTACCTAGATGTTGTAATTGTATTGACAAATTTTCTTTTTTTATCTTAATTTAAGTGAATTTGATAACTATAATTTAAATTTAATAAACAATGAAATTTTATCTATGTTTTAAAAATATATTTTATTAATGTATATAGATTATATTTAAAAATATATATAATAAAATATACATTTAAAAATATTATTAAAAAATTAAATTAAATTATAAATTTAAAGATAAAACTTTATTTTTTCACAAAATTCAAATTCAACGCATGAGAACATTCTCATAAAGCACTCACGTCAGCAAAATAATTACTACATGATTAAAATTACAATTAACCCTTTATTTAGAATAAACTCTTTTGGCGGATTAAGGTGATTTATACTCACTTCACCAAAATCATCACTACACAACTAATTATAATGAGCCACTTAATTAGAATTACTCTTTAGCACAGAAAGGTCATTATTTCAATATAGTGTGCCTAACAAATATTGCCCTACACTAAATTTAGGAATGCTATATTTTTATTTTCTTATTTTATATTCAACTAAAGATTTAATAATTTCCATAAATATTAATAATAACTAAATAAGTTATAACAATATTATTAATTAAATAGTAAGAATAATAAATAGATAAGTTACACATTATAATCAATTAAAAAGTAGATTTATATCTTTATTTATTATGCAGATTTTTAATTTTATTGGTAAATGAGTTTTGTTATATATCATGAGTCAATATCAAGCTATAGTTCAGTTCACCCAAAATGATTTCTATTCTCAACTCATCTTTATAAAGTTTGAACCTACGCCTTTAGTTTAACTCATCTTTATAAAGTTTGAACCTAAACCTTAGCCAAAACTAAAATACACACAAATCAACTAATTTATATTCATAAATAATAAAAAATTAAAATAAATCTTTTAACACTACCTAAAATATGAAATATATGTACATAATTTGAAAAATTTCCAATGTCACACTCACACTCACGAAA
This sequence comes from Pinus taeda, assembly GCA_000404065.3. Lineage (NCBI taxonomy): Eukaryota > Viridiplantae > Streptophyta > Pinopsida > Pinales > Pinaceae > Pinus > Pinus taeda. The sequence continues at coordinate 12,581 of APFE031123470.1, read as the reverse complement.
TGCCTCATGTGATAACACTATTCAAGTTCATTGAAACCTATGAAGCATCCGATAATCATAAATATTTCAATAACATGGCCCTACTTCTAATTAAAAAAAATCCTTGATTGCAGAATGTCAATTGAAACTGGAGATGAAATTTTCCATAATCATATTTTTCTGCATATTTTAATAAATGAATCTTGATTGCAGAATGGCAATAGAACTGGAGATGCCTACGGGAAACGCTGTTTACCTGCAGTAAACGAAACGAATTCATTTGATTGGGAAGGCTGAATCTTCATTGGATACGGAAAGACGTTAAACACGTTATAAACCTAGATTTATTTTGGTTGTAAATTTCAAGTTAAACGCTTTATGAACTTAGATTTATTTTGGTTGTAAATTTCAAGTTAAACACTTTATAAACTTAGATTTATTTTGGTTATTTATTTCAGTTGTAAATTTGAACAGAAATTGAAGCAATTTTCGATGACAGTTCGACCTTTACTATTATCTAAATTTGATGGGGAATATAATATTGTTTGTGTTTTTTATCAAGTATTGAGTTTTTTTATATAGATTTTATTGGATAATATATATGAATATATAAATTGTGAATATTATTTATCAAAAAAGTTATATTACAAATTTTTGCGCGGTTTAAAATTTAAGTTAATTAAAAATTTATTTCTTAAATCATCTCAAAATATTTTTTGCATAATAATTATAAATTATTGTTTATTTTGCATAATTAATTATAATTATTTGTTTATTAAGAATTAGAATTTTTTTAGAAGAAAGTGATATGTGAATTAGGTTACCAGTAATTTATATTTTATTTTGTTTATTTACTTATATAACTATAACTATTATAATTATATCAACTAAATGATTAATGAACTATAATGCATACAGGCTCATTGACTTTCATTATCAATCACATACATTTATACATGAGGAGAGGTGTGCCATCTCTTATAATCTCTCCATCATTTCTTATAACTTCTCAAAAATCAGTTTACAAATATCTCATGAATCATTCAAAATATCTCCACAAATATCTCACTAAGAATAATAACTTTAATAATTTCAAATGGATCATTATTCCAAGAATACTTCTTCATTTAATTAATTATTAGTTTTTTTTGAAAGAAAAAAAAATAAAGAGGCTTTTTCCTTATGTTTGATAAGTAAATCATTGTATTCCAAAACATTAAGTCAAAATTCAATATTATTGATCTCTAATGATCATCCCAGCTTCCAACTCTTTAATTAATCATCCTAGAACTTTTTTTTTCGACGTTCGACAAAAGCCTAGTTATTTAGAGCATTTCTGAAAATGTATTTTCTGAAGGAGAACATCCTAACTAGGTTAACATCTTCCTCATCCTATAGCACATAAAAGAAAATATTGGTTTATTTATCATTAAATTTCATACCTATAACTATGACATAAGTGTGTAGAATATTCATCTACAGTCTAACCTCCTTATCAATGTTATGAGAGAATAATAACCAATTATTAACAAGGAGTAGATCTAATAGATGTACATAGTGGTTGGTACTTAGTTCTAAAATAAATAATTCTCTTCATATCTGTAATGGATCTAGGCAAACCCTATCCTATTGAGAGGAAAAGTAAAGGACATGTCTCTCGTTATTATTTAAGTGTCACTTAAAGTAATTAATGGTAAACCATTTATAAAAATAATATAAAGAATATAAGTGATACACACCATAATTTAGGAAATTATTGGAATAAAAAACACACTTAAACAATAATCAACCACAAATAAAATGAACTCAAACAAACATAACATGATGAGTCTAGTTCAATATTATAGCAAAAGATTGATATCCTTGATGAAATCCAGTTTCTTCTACACCCTCACAGATTTGTTTCCATAAAAATAAAATAAATGTGAGATATAATATTGGAGAATTTTCGGTTAATCTATATATTACGATATTTTTTATTGTTTTAAACACACAATTATATAATATAATAAGCTTAATGTCACCAAAGTATGTTGGTTTATATCTATTTTATATGAATGAAGGAAAAAATGAGCTTGGATATCTTAAAATCCTCTCAAATCCCCTCCAAGAAATTGAGAAGATCCTCTTCCACCATACCATAAAATTCCCAATTTAAAAATATATTCCACCAATTTAGACCCATATTTTTGTCTATATTTAAGGATGATATGATACATTTTAACTCTTTTTTTAGTATTTCATCCATCATCATTATTAATTTACTCCACATACAAAAGTAGGAGATTGTGATGTTAGTTTTAGGTCTTTTTTTTACATCTTATCATGCATCATATTTATAAATGGATTGTAATAATGTCTCTTCAAGTATTAATTATATTGAAAATCTAGTTATAGACTTCGCTACTTTATCGTCTAACTTCTAAGTTATATTAATTTTGTTTAATGATTCACAGATTTAAAAAAAAAAAAAATGTTTCTTAACCTTTTTTAAACCATGTTCTAAACTCTTTATCATCAAATCAACCTCTCTTTAGTTCATAAATATCATCCCCCACCCTATTTCCTATTTCCTAAATCTCAACTAAACCTATTCATTGGAAACACCTTCCACACTTTGATTTTACAACGCACCTATCTCACTTTCAAATGGAATAAGATATTAATACTTCTCCTTCATTCTATGAATAACCATTAAATCCAAATTAATTTTATATTCCTCCAATTCTTGAAAACTTGAAAACTTGCAAACTCCCAAAATTTTACATTTTATGGTATCAAATTCCTTTGAGCCTAGCCAAAAGAACATTTCTCCTTTAACCATTGAAAATTGAATTTAGTAACATAAAATTGAATTTAATAACATAGATAACTTATCATTGTACCTTTTTAATTCAATATGAGAATTATCCTATGGTGAAAATCCTACAATAAATATACCCATGCCCTTATTCTAAAATAATCACTAATAAAATTACACAATATTATAAACTTATCCAATATCCTCATGACCCTAATCTATGTGATTTATCTAAGTAGTTATGAAGTTTACATTCTTCAAACTAGCTAAACATGCATCCTCTATTTTCCTATTGAATAAGTGTTTCATATAATCCCTTTGTAGATTGTCCTCCATTCCCTAGCCTTGTATTATGTGAAGTTAATTTGTCCATAAATAATCACATTTTCCTCCTTTCTGTAGTATAGAGAAAAAATCATATTTCAAAACCCTTACTTGCCCTTATGTGTGGCATAGAAAATTATATCTTATACCCTTCGATTGAAGTCATTAAAATAAAATTATGTCCAAACAATTTACCAAACAAAACATTATCATACTGAAATAAATTTCTTCTACCCTATAAGAAGACCAGTATAATTACCACAACATCTATGTATTTGAAATACCACTCTAAGAAATTTACTCAAACCCTCTTATGTCTTATTTCCATCAGCAATTTCTTCTTACATTAGGAAGAAATATTCTATTTGAACTTATACCAATCATATCAATGAAAATTTTTAAAATTATTCTCCTAAACTCTTGAATTCAATAACCTAATTTTTTTTTAACTGTACAGGGTTGGTGTCGTGGCTTCAATATTACTTTCGTGGAGTTGCTTTAGCTTGTTGAATAGCAATGAGTACCTTTCCATACACATAATGTGCCAAGCGTTTTCTTCATGTGTTAAATGCATGAAGGTCCTTTATTACATTCAAAAAAGTCCCTAACATATGTCCATTATCTTTATCCTATCCCTCCTTGCAACCATTTCATGATATCTTGGACTTCCTACTATTTTCTCTAGTATCCAACACTTTTATCTAACTAAAGACTTCTTTGTGAACCATCTCTTTATATGAGGAATCTTTAAATGAGAAAAGTAATATGGAAAGAAGACTTTATTTTCCTTCATTATTTATACGTGAATGGATTCCTTCTTTATAATTGAAATACTATTTTCAGACACCTTTTTCAACCTCCTTTTAAGATTCATAGGAAATTACAAACAAGAGAGATATACATTATTATTTCCTAGATCAAAATTATAATCTCTATTTTCAGAAACCTTTTTGAACCTCCTTTTAAGATTCATAGGAGATTATAGACAAGATGGATATACATTATTATTTCTTAGATCAAAACTATAATCTCTCCAATGGTACACAAATTAAATTTAACTTATTGAAAAACATATTAAACATTTCTATCCCCAAATTCACTTAGAATATAGATAGCATAATCATACTTAAAGTGGAGTCTTCCTTAATGACTATTGGGAAATTCAAAATGTGCTAAGCATTTTTAGAAATTTAAACCTCTAACACTTTCATGTTCATCTAATTGTATTCATACCCTCAAGTTTTCTAAGTACACTTCCATCATCGAACCCAAAAATATTAGAAAACATCTCATATTGTATCTACGTGGTGCATCTTTGACTAGTCATTAAGATCCCCCTAATCCATCATTAAATTTGACACCTTTCCCTCAAAATATTCCATGGAAAGAATTATTATAGACTACAAGAATCTGTTCACAAATGGTAATAAGTGTAGTGAAAAGGAATATTGTTATAATCCAAAATATAAAATGTGCCATATGTCTCATGTTAATGTCCATATAATCTAGTAGCTTGTTCTTAGGTTCATCTCTAGGGAAACACTTATATTAGTCAACTTATCACTTGCATGAAACCCTACATTAAGATATGGAGTTTTCCATAAATCACTTCCTATTTTTACGATATCCTATCAAACTATACGTTCATTGGAAATATATGAAATTCAACTTAGATTTGTTCTATTTGTGCATTTCACGTGTCAATTAGAGGAAACACTCTAAGATGCAAAACCTAGAATAGTTGATCCCTACTACAATATTTCCTTGAAGATTTTTCTAACATCCTCATTAGATTCATAATGGAATTAAATCAATCCTTTTGAAATAAAGTGAAAAATAGGTCCATAACTAGTTGTTACAGCTTTTCTTGAAGGCCCGGAGGGCTTGTGCTTCTGAGGACAAGGGTGATTCAAAGGCCCAAGCATCGAAGGCATATGGGTTTCATGAAATGGGTCTAGGCACAACCCAAAACAAATAGTTCTACACATTCTATATTTTCTTAGAAATGAATAATTCAAGAATTTTCTAATAAATTTCTTGTTGACTTACACCATTACCTTATTCATCATCATGTCCACCCAAAGGAGCATTATCACTCATGGCCCTTTTAGCTTCATATATTTCCTTAAATTCTTAGTCTTCTAGGCCTCTAAAGATTACTAATTACACCTTCTACCTTCATTGACCTATTAAAAACTCTTATGTGAATCAATTGGCAATTGAACCCCATTCATAGATGTAGAGATTCACCTCAACTCTAAATACTATGGTTTAGGCTATGTTTCAAATAACTACTTAAATTCACAATTTAATAGACCTCAAACAAACAAAATCAACCTATGGAACTTAGTAAAATCCATATTGATCAATATTTGAAAGATTAATTCTATCTCCATTGATATTTAAGCCCACTAATCTCTTTGTAAGTTCCTTCCTATGTTATAGGGAACAATACTAATGCTTTAATTTCTATTGTTAGTAATGGACTATGTGACCCTCTAATCCTCTTTCACATCAATTTCAGTAATGGACTATGTGGCCCTCTAATCCTCTTTGACATCAATTTCTAAATTTTGATCCACTCACTTTGAGACCTTAGAGGTTATCGATAACTTCTCACCTAGGAATGTAATATGAATCATGGAGCTTGAATGTTTAAAATATGTATGGCTCCTCATATGGATTAATCAAATTTTCCTTCCTAATACTTCATCCTCAATTATCCTCTTCCAATAATTATGAAAGAAGCATTAGAAGTTAAATTATACTACATTTTGAACACCATAATTATTAAATTTTGAAATGTGTGGTTACAAGTTGTCGATACAATTAACTACTTCCAAAAATTATTGTTATATATTGACTAGTTATATGATTATAATTTTGTTTTCATTTTCATTATCAAGTTTGAAGGTCTCATTAAAATCATTCCCAAGGAATTTATTAGTAATTTTGCATTCATTATCATACCAATAACAGGTTTCATTATTGGAATTTTTACAAACACTTAGAATTGATAATAAATGTAGAAATTGATGTTGTAAAAGTTTGTATCAATATTTGATATTATAAGTGTAAGTTGTGAAAATTAATTCATAATCAATATTTTTTACAATTTATATACATGAAAAATATAAAACTCAGATATTTTGACCAAAGAGATATGTATATGTACTCATTACATATCAATGAAATTCTTTCAATTTAATAAAATTTATTAATATAATTGTTTAAACAAAGATTCAAAATATTGCTCGTTATAATCTGCACTTTAAATATGTAGTTGCAAAATGCCACATTGTTTCTCTTAGGAATAACATCATGGAGCAATAAAACCAAAATTAATGGGGAAATGAAACAAATATAACACAATACAAGAGACACAATTATACACGATTCACTTGGTTTAGGCCATTTAAGTGGAGGAATAACTCCTCCCATTTAACTTGTCCAGCAAAAGGAACAAGTACATCTTCTAGCAAATTTATTGTATCATCATTTTCAATCTTCCATATTATCCTCTCTGTTACAATACCCTCTCAAAAATATACAAACTAAATAAAATGTGGTCATAAACGAAAGGATTCCTTATTGAAGGAAAACATATAACATAACTTCTATTATCATATCTATGATCTAATGATGAAAACTTTATATTGACTACACAATCACAATATTTTACAAGATAATGTTTCCAAGAATTTATCTGCAAGGGTGCTAAACATAAAGCCCCACTAAGGGGTTTCCAAAGGATTGTCACTCAACCCCGAGATCCTTGGTGATAGAAGTTTTCTGGAATTTCTCTGACACCCTCCCGATAGGTACTTGTAATCAATTGAAGTTGAAATGAGACATCTAAATTAGGAAGAGAATGAGTATTCACACCCAAGACTATTTCCCAATTCACAAGAGTAAGCTAAGGAAACTTTGTAGGATGAGGCTTATTTTTTCCATTGTCATGTTTTCTCTCTGCGAAGCAATAATATAAAGAAAGAAAATGAACGTCTTGTTTTATGTTTTTGCAATGAAAATGAAGGTTAATAACATTGCATATTTTTGTATTTTCAAATTTTAACAAAATCAGATGTTTTTAATACTTTGTTAATAGTATTTGTAAGTATTTGTAAATGAAGAGTTGATATTTATCTCCAAAGTAATTATGTCTTTTTTTCCCTTTTTAATTTAATTAAAAAATGTCATATGAACAAATGTCTTTTAAAATGAGTTATAGTTTTTGGGCATGTGGCATTAATAAGTCATGTTATTGTTGTTATGCTATTTTTTCCATATTAATTAAAATGATTAATTAAGAAAATGTCATATTAAAAAGTGTCATATAAAATAAGTTATGATTTTTTAGGCA
>APFE031123468.1:0-10370 GCA_000404065.3 Pinus taeda | reverse complement strand
CAGATAATTGCCCATGCATTGCATATTCTGGCGCCATGTAACCGCTGCACACTCAAAACTCTTCAAATAAGTGGGGGTGTTTGTGGCATCCGATTGCAGAAATGTTAACCGCTAACAAATTGACTATTAAGTTTTAACAAATTGCATCGAGAAGGGTAGTGGGAAATGGTCTTACTATGTCCCTGCAACTCTGGTTTGGATATGACTCTCGTCTTCAGAAAAGAGTCTTGCTAGCCCAAAGTCTGCTATCTTCGGATTCAAACTTTCATCCAGCAAAATGTTGTTTGCTTTAATGTCTCTATGAATGATACGCAAGGGTGAATCCTCATGAAGATAAAGAAGACCACGAGCTATTCCCATTATGATGTTATAGCGTTTTTGCCAATCAAGATGTCTCTTCTTCTCTGGATCTGTATTCGTATTTCACGGATAGAAAATTACAAAAACTTTTAATCATCATTCTCATTAATTTATGAAAAAATTATCATCTTTCCTTCATCCAAAGAAATTCGAAATGACATACCAAACAGGAAGGTGTCAAGACTCTTGTTTTGCAAATACTCATAAACAAGCAACCTTTCTGGTCCCTCGGCACAACACCCAAGCAGCTTTACCAGATTTCTGTGTTGAACATTGGCGACGATCTTCACTTCATTCATAAATTCTTGTTTTCCCTGTCCAGATTTTACAGACAACTTCTTCACTGCTATTGCTTTCCCTTCTCTCGTTATTCCCTAAAACAATCAGAAACGTCAACACCCCATGGGAAAACCCCTCTTCCTCTTCGTCTATGTGAAATAATATGACAAGTCATGGGTCAAGTCTTAGAAACAATAGTAGAATACGCAAATACCTTGTATACAGGGCCAAAGCCTCCTTCTCCAAGCTTTTTGTTTTTATCAAAATTATCGGTTGCTTCTCTGAGTGCTTCTAATGGGAAGCGAATTTGCTCCTGCTTCAGTAGCGTCGATTCTGGATCATTTTCATGTGTTTCTGTGTAGAGAAAAAAATGTGAATAAAACTCTAATTTCATTACATAACATAAGCTTGAATGTTAGAAACATAGCTCAAACTGCAGATTCTACCTTCATTCTGCGCCCGGGTTACTGGCTTCCGTGAAAAGGCGGATTTCAGTTTGCTCCGCATGGCAAACAAAGAGACCATTAACGCTACAACGACGCCTCCCACAATCCCTAATATTATGGGTAATGTTTTTGAAGAGGAACTTTCTGCAGAGCAGATCGTGTATTGTTATTACAGAAAGTTCAAATTACAATCAAATTGTATAATCCCAGAAAGGGGAAAATCATAAAAGTAGATGCAGCAGAGAGAGATTACTTGACGTGGTGGATGAAGTTCCATTCGCCGGAGGAGTCTGGGCAGCTGTTGTTGGAGGGTTTGCCCTTGAGGAGTTGGAGGATGGAGGTGGAGGTGGACTAGCACTACTACCCCCTTGAGTACTAGTGTTAAAAAAAGGGTATATTTCATATCGTACCCTGCAGCTTCCCAACAGTGCTTGCGCTCCTTCATTAGCGGAACAACATTCGTAGAGGTTATTCGTTGCTAATTGTAAACAAGATCTGCAGTTGTTCAGGGATAAATCTCTCCAACATTGAACTAAACCATAAACGGTGCCATTAACAGAATATGTAGCTGATCCTTGAGCGAATCCCTTGTTTGCAAAATTGTAGGCCTCATTAGACAGGTTGAAAAGGAGATTTGACGTAGTGGTCCTGAAATCATATAGATTACTTGTGCTCATTTTATTTGTGTTAACCAGATAAGTCCCATTGGTGTCTATCTCTGAAAAGAAGCTAAAATTTTCGTATCGCAGGTAGCAGCTATCCAGCCAAACTCGACCTCCGACGTCATTTCCACAAAGTTGCAGAACGTTGTCGTATGCTTGCTGTGAACAGATTGAACAGTCTTGGCGAGATATATTACCTTGGCACTGGAGGAGGCCATAGATTCTGTTAGGACTTTCGCCATAGAAAGAAGTGTTGAACCCTGTCTGAGGTGTGTCCTTCACTAGATCACCCATTAACGTATTCAGATTGCTGGAAAATGTACTACCATCGGCGTAAGTAGAGGCATTATTGCATTTATATGAGCTAGCCTGTGATGCAACCGTAGGAAAACTAGTAATGACTAGTAAAGCGATGAAATGAAATAGCATAGCTCCTTCTTTGCTAGGGTTAACAAAGTATAAAAATATATACATATTGAACCAGACGCTCAAACTGGTAGACTCTGATAAATATGGGATTCTGATAACATTCTTGGAATTACATAATTGAAACACAAGAAACAACAGCCTGGATCGATGGGGAGGGGAAAATCATCGTATATTTGAGGGTTTCAAAGTTGACCTATCGCTCCAAATTACGGCAGTGAAGTGGGGAATGCCAAAACTAATACGTTTGGCTAAAGATGATCTAACCTTGCGTCGACTATTCTACAGTCTCTAATGCAACGTAAATAGTGTGTGTACACTGACCATTCATTTCTTCAAGACGAGGAATATGTGGGTGTAAGGTGGGGTGTGATCATAGTTAACAAAGTCCACGGAAAAGGAAATCTCTTCTCACTCCTTTATCGTAACGTCCTGGTAGGTTAGGGTCATCATCCGATGGATGCTTCAAGGTTGAATTTGCTCATGACTGTAGGTTCTGCCAATCTGGTCAAGGTTGGCTATTTTCTCTGGACAAATCCAAAGTTCACACGGTGAACACTATTTTGTCCAGCTTTGGCCATCGCATCAGAACTGAAAGCTTAAGGAGTGTGGTTTGGAATTGAACGAGGCAGCCCTGGTCTGTTTGGAGACCTGATTTAACCCTATATGGCTAGATTTAAGCACATGCTACAAAATACATGACATTCTACACTGCCATTAACGGAGCCAACGTTTTCATGTTATCTAGGAATGATTCGTCTCTGGGCTCCTCAGTCTCTCTCGGCATTGGCACGGGTGTTTGACACTGTAAGTGGATGCCCTCCCCTTTCATTATACGGTTTGTCACTGGTGTTTGACACTGTAACTGGATGCCTTTCCCTTTCATTATACGGTTTGTCATTTTAGAATGCGTCAAAATGTGGGGGCATAGTTCCACTTCGATAAAAAGTCATTTCACTTAATGCTTCCGGGGATTTCACTTAATATTTAAATTAAATATTACTTTTTATTTGACGATCAAATCTTGGTGTAGTATATCAAATTTCTTGTGGATTTTAAGTGAGTACACTCTTAGGTTTAGTAGAAATAATAGGGACTAAGGACAAAATTCACATCACTTTATTGTTTAGGATGATTAATTTTTCAATTAATTTTAGAATATTTAACAAAAACAAATAAACCATTTTTATATTATAAAAATATATTATTATTATTATTATACTTGCCGAAGCAGGTATATAGGGATCGATATTGTTTTGACTATGAATTAATTTCGTTTGACTTTTTAAATATCAACAGCTATTCAATACTTTAACTAAAGTTTTAGGAAAAAAAATGAATTTTTAAAATCATTTAAATATTTTTTTTGATGGTTTTCATTAGCCATTCAGCTTTGGGGTCTTATTGCAGACCTCGAACTTGCTTTTAAGGGAAGTTTGGCCTTTAACCAAAGTTTTTGGAGCATCATATTGATTTGGGTGGACTCATCTATTTACCCATTGTTTTTAAAAAACATTTGGTCAAACAAAAATTTTATCCAAAGTTTTGTTACAGAGGTCTTATTGCACGGTTTCGTTTTCAGATGTAATCGTCCCTTTTAACATATGCTAAGTTGCTAAAAGTGGGGTATTTGTTCTTTGTTTTCATCTTGGGAATCTACAATGAAAGCTATACTAGGTCTTATTGCAGGTTTTCGTTTTCAGATGTAATCATCCCTTTTAACATATGCTAAGTTGCTAAAAGCGGCCGATTTGTTCTTTGTTTTCATCTTGGGAATCTTCAATGAAAACTATACGACGATCCTAGCCTTACATTTGGAGAAACCTAAATCTAACACCTGTCACTCATTAAGGTTGGCTTGGCAACTCATTTCACGGAATAAGCTCCAGATGGCTAACATGCACAGTCTCGTATGTAGGTCAAAGCCTCACATAAGCTTGAGCTTTCAACGAAAGGTGAACATGGAACTGGAAAATAGGAAAACAGGAAAGAACAAAGGCATTAGATTGTACGGGTTGATTCCTGCAACAAACCCATACATTACATTTCAAGGTGCAGGGAAGGAATTCACGATAATTGAATGGCACAACAGAGCCAGCGACCTAGACGGGCAGCAGTTGCGTACATACCACAGAGCTTTTGTCACTCGCTAACAATTTTTCTGCTAAGAATATCAGTTTCAAGGTGCAGAATATCAGTTTCAAGGTGCAGAAATGGTTAATGGTGAATTCTAATATTTGTTATAACAACTTATTAAGTATATAATCACTTGGTTCACTTAACTCTATATTTTGACAGCCGGTAGTTTAATAATTATGTTTTTTTTTTCAGAAAGTTATAGAAATTCTGGATACATTTTGAAAAATTAAGGCAGAGGTTTTTATAAATCTAAATAAAAATTGCAAAATTCATAATTTTAGGTGTTCTTGTTGAATCCATTTTCACCATTAAAAATATGATTTAATTACTGCTTCTAATTTTTTTTTACCCTGGCTCTGGCGGCCACTCTTTAAGTGTCAGGCAATCCTCCGTGGACTACTCCTTTTGACAAAAGTGTTTTCTGATCGTAACTTTCTCTACGAACCCAACAATGTCCCATATACTGTGTTTTATGGCCTAATAAAAAATACATATCTGCTTCTCTTTTATATTTTCTGATCATATACGAAATGAATATCTGTGTGTGCACACAAACGCATCACTTTTATTAATTTTACCTCTCTTGAAATGGAGCCTCTCCTTGCACCGGATTGGTCTTTGTTACATAGTCAAAGGTTTTGAAATATTCTTCTTTTCTGCCTGATTTCTTGTTCACTTTGGCATAGGAATTATGCGTAATGTGCATTTTAATTCCATTGTACTAACTTGAACTCCTTACTAATATATGGAAAATAATCTAGTTATTTGATTTTTACACAACCTGAATTTACCTTACAATTTCATTGAACTTATTTGGTAATTTATGGAAAATAACCTAGTTATTTTATTTATGTTTACTTGAAATTTCCGAAGTTGATAAACATAAAAGAGATTAAAAGAATTAAGGTGTAAACTTCTACTAACTAAGAGCTCCAGCTTAAGATGGGTATTTGGAAGTTGAACTAATTTGGTAATATATGGAAAGAAACCTAGTTATTTTGTTTCTGTTTACTTGAAATTTCTGAAATTGATGAAACATAAACGATATTAAAATAATTAAGGTGTAAACTTCTACTAACTGAAGAAATCCAGCTTAAGATGCGTATTTGGGAGTTAAACCTCTGGGTTAAGACGGGTTTTTGGAAATTAACAACTAAAATATATGAAGGGTTCGCGCTTCAGCCATTGGACATATATGTTTACCCTCTTTTTTCATCTGCTTTACACTCTGATTTCTCTGAATATTTTTATTTTTATCTTAGTTTTTCAGGTTGTTTTTGTTTCCAACGTTTTATGAGTTTTGGAATTCCAACTATGTGTTTGTTGATGCTTCAGTGAATTTCTGATATATTTCCTGATGTTTCCAGTAAGTTTGTTTGAATACGTTCAACTTTTTTTCTGCCAGGAATATCAGTTTCAAGGTGCAGAAATGGTTAATGGTGAATTCTAATAATTGTTATAACAACTTAATTTGATTGTAAATTTCATATAAAAATAATGCTTAAATGGTGTTGTCAATGTCAATGCAGAACACTAAACGCGTCGACAAATGAACTCGTATGTGATTTACGCTGAATAATCTCTCAAAAACATTGAAAAATAGTTAAAAAATAGAGAAATTGTTAAAAAATAGTTGAATTTGAAGATTTAAGATTCAATTGCGTTAAGTAAGTCATTGACGTATGACCATTTCCATAAGAAATAGTGGTAACTGAATAATTTCTCATAATTTGAAATTTGTCAAAAATTTACAATTAATAAATGGCCTTCTCTTGTTAAAATTAATGAACATTTGAATTACTGCATTTGGTATGGAGTTGTCTATAATGAGACTTTTTGGAGATTCCGGTGACGGAATCCGGCGGAAGAAATTGAGGTTAAATCTTGATTTGTTGCAGTTAAAATGGTTTTTTATATGCATATTTGGATTCAGCACCCTGAAAAACCTGTGGGACGCTTTGATTGTGCAGAAACTAGCTATGAAACTTGCGATTCCAATAAATTGCTGCTGGATTTTGACCAGAAAAACTCACATAAACGACTTCCAAAAAGTCACATTATAGAAAACTGCATTTGGTATTTAATTTACCAATTAATGTAAAAGCTAGTGTATTCACCATAAACTTTTAATGAAACTAATGAATAATTTGAATGTTCGTGTTACACAGGAACTTTTAATGATATTAACAGTTTGACATTTAATTTTACAAATTAACCTCAGTGATAGTCTCTGTGCAGCGTATTTTTTTAACTAAATTAGTTAACATTTGAATGAGTATTCTTTTTATAAGAACAAAAAACACGGGCGCTTTTTATGAAACGCTGGCGCTTAATGAGTATGATATCGTCTCATTATTAAATTTTTCAAACTTATTTTATTTTCGCTAATGATTTGATTGATTTTGATCATTACTTCAAAAGCCTCAGTAATTATATTCCATCTGATAGCGATAATATAAATTATATTACTAGCAATTGTCCCAAAAGGTACAAAGAGAGGCCGATAGGATTATTAAATTAGAATTGTTGAATTTCTCTAGAAGACCTTCTTTGGGAACAAAACTCCAGTATGTTACATAAAAAAATGTGTTCCACTCAAGGGATAAAACCCCTTTATCTCACAACAGTGATTTTGACTAATAGCCATCAGATTGCAGATGTCTGTTTGACATTGTGTGCTTGTCTCTCTGTATCATTTTTTTTCAGGAAGCTCGTTGGTGTGATAAGAAGTAATTTTGCATAAGATTTCTAAACCCACAACAGGGAGACACACAACACAGTTTTAAACTCAAGAAAACCCTCATCGTGAATAAAAAGTCCAGTACATTACATAAAAAATGTGTTCCACTCAAGGGATGAAACCCCTTTGTGTTACAATAGTGATTTCCACCAATAGCCATCAAATTACAGACGTCTGTTTGACACTTAGTACAACATGTCTCTCTGTATCTTTTTTTCCAGCAGGCTCGTTGGTGCAATGAGAAGTAATGTTGTATAAGATTTCTAAATGAAGGACAAATGGGAAGAAGACAAATAGGAAAGAATTTCCCGGTTCTTATGTTTAAACGTATCAATCTACAAGAAAAACTCGCCAATTCGAAGATTTTCCTTAATTTCAATGTAATGTGAAAAGATCTTGCTAGCTTAAATAGATTATCTAATTCATCTCTATTTACTTGTGGATTTGCGTAAGGGTTTGTATTGAAGCTTTTCATGAAAAGATATTGCTAGGTTAAATATATTATATGTTTCATCTTCCTTCACTTGTGGATTTGCGTAAGGGTTTGTATTGAAGCCTTTCATTCTCAAGATTTTTTGTTTCCATCATCTTTATTCAAAGGTTTTCGATTCAATTTCAATAAATCTTTCACTTTCAAATGTATTAATCGACAAGTGTTTCGGATAGAAGTGACGTGATTCTTTCGCTTCTACTAACGTGTCAACAAGTTCCTTGCAAAAGGAAAACGTGGAGAATCACCGATGAGCCCAATGTCCTTGCACAATGAACTCGAAGAGTATAGAGATAACTATGCAGAATAGGAAATGGAATGTGGTAAGGTTTTGATGATGACATCCCACTCCCACTTTGTGGCCACGATCCCTGGTTGTCTTATTTATGCAGGGATTCAAGCCAACAGAGAGCATAGAGGTCGCAAGATTGAGTTCCGTGAGCCTTCCGAGCCCCATGCCTTCCTACCAGCCCAACCTTGCATCGTCGTCTTTTGCGAGCCCGACGCCTTCTTATCACCCGAGCTCGATGCCTTCCTACCAGCCCAACCCTGCATTGCCATTTTTTGTGAGCACGAATTCGGCATCATTCGAGCATGGTGGAGCATGCACGAAAAACTCTTTCATCCTGTGGCTCAAGAACCTCATGACGTCGTCGCCGACTGTGTTGATTCATGACAGGGGCTTGATCTGCGCATTGATGACCCTGCTCCTGAGCACAAAAAAGAAGCCAAAAAATTCCAATGCTCTTGACGGTGTGCTTCATTAAAAAGCTCAAAGAAAAAGGGAAGAAAGGGCAGGATGTGTGGATAAAGAATATGCCTTATAAAGGAATCACAGGAACAGTTTCAGTCTTGTGAGCCATGGTTGAGATAAGAGAAGAATAGGGGGACTTATTTGTAGGTTTTGCTTCACAGTTTTATGACCTGCACAACAACATGCAGACGCTGGTGAAGCCCACAGAGAAGAAGATCCAACCATCGAATCAGATAGAGAATTGAACGAAGATAGCCAAGCAATTTGTATTGAATGGCTAAAGCCTAACATGGCTACAGCCAGTGGTCCGAGGGTGATGCAATTGGCTCCAACAGTGAATAGCTGCATGGAACGCATGAAACTCGGTCTGGAGAAAAGAAAATCAAAGACAGGTGATTTGCAGAAGCAGAAAGATGAAGTAGCCAAGTAACTAAAGCAAGAAATACCCACCACCAGTTATCTGATCATCCCACTGTTTCAAATTATATGGTTGCTGTCAAAGTCCAAACTGCTCTTATGACATCTATGAATATATAATCTTGTCATTTTGGTTGTATTAAACCTACTCCTATGTCGTAAAGGTTAATCTGGATACTATGTTTTCAGAGCTGTTTATTTTTAGAAACTCAAATTAAATTAGCATACCGCACCATGTCAAAACAAAAGGCCACAGTAACTTAAAATATAAGTAAACAAGGCCTCTTACATATATGTAAACAAGGCCTCTTACAGACAGAACAATATATATCTGCCTGTTCCAATCCAGAATAAATAAATAAAACTAACTTGTGAATGTGTTTAGAGATGTACTTGAATTAGGAAGTACTGGACACTCTCGGCGGTGGCATAAAATCCCTGTTCAGGGTCAAAATTTAAAGGCATAAAATGAGGAGAGTATTGAGCATGATATTTAATGTTAGCTGCAACCTCGGAAACTTCTTTGGCTGTAGGATGAGCCACAATTGGAACAGCAGAGAGATTTCCCTTCAAAGACTTGTTGCCCTCGGTAAACCTTATTTCCATTTTGAAACATTTTATGTTTCCCCAGTCCAGGCAACTCAGCTATTAATACTTGCAGAAATTATAGATGTCAAATGTACTACATGAAGTAAGTAGTGGACACACTATTATCACATTTAAAAAAACAATCAATGATAGTATATAAATCAGAGTTCCTTAGGCATCTCAGGCCTTGGCTGGTCAGCAATATTCAAGCACAAATTGGATCGAATTGGTATGGGCAATATTGGAAGTGAATGAACTGTGATGATCAGAAATTCATCAGCTGCCAGTGAAAATTTTTCCAGCCACGTTAAACATGGGTGCTTAAAAGTTAATAAGCACGGAGTTACATTTGAACCCTAAGCTTTCCCAGCTCAATTTGTTTTAAATAATAATAAAAATTATATGACAGATGTACAAACACAATCATAAAAAAGGCGTCTTTCATTAGGTAGTAAAATCCTCACTACCTCTAGTTCATCGCTCATACAAGATCAAATATTTCTGGAACCTTATGTGAAGCTTTCAGATAAGAAACAATCCAACCTGGTTTTCAAAAGATACTTCTCTAGTTTAGATACAGCGCGGATAAAACTAAACTTTCTGACTAGATTCTCTGATTCTAATTAAAACTAAAATTTATGACCAGATTCTCCGATTCTAACTAAAACTAAAATGAAGAGTGAAGTGTGCCATTGCAAAAAACATGGCAATAAACCACGAGACAACAATTAAATAAATATTAAAATCTCACGAATACAATATCCCCTGTATCTGATACAGTTTTTATGAATCTATACCAACAATTACAACATAAGATAAATGAATCTTGTTACCATCTGAATGATTGTCCAAGGCAACGAAACTGAAAAGAAATAAGGTCACTTTATGATGAAGATTATTGGCAGTGATGTTTCGTTGCTTTTAATTTTGCACATGCTCGTTGGAATAACAATAACTATTAACTTGGGCCTAGACTTTGTGAATTCCAGTGATGCATATGAGCTAAGGGCTCTTAGATAAGAATGCAGAGACTCCAGGACATGGAACAAGCACATATCAATCTGTGCCA
>APFE031123467.1:0-10630 GCA_000404065.3 Pinus taeda | reverse complement strand
TTGATACCAGTGAGAGACAGCGGCGGAGCAGGACGGTCCGGGAATTCTTGGTGAGGTGGAAGAATTTGTTGGATGAGGATGCCACTTGGGAGAGTGAGAATATCTTGCCGCATTCATCACTTCAGTTGCTTGAGGACAAGCAACATTTTGCTGGGGGAGACTGTGATATTCCTAATTAGCCATGGCTAATTGGAATATTTGATTTTGTCCAATTTTTGTCTTCTATAGTTATTTGTAAATAAAAAAGTGAGGACGGGGGACATAACTCACTTTAAGAATAAAAGTCACTTCCTAGTAGCACAACGTTGTCACTTAAAGGGGAGCCAAGGGGGCCAAAGGGGGACGCAGAAATGGGGCCCACACAGACACATGGAGGGACTGCGTAGGAGGAAAAAAACACGTGGGAAGAGGGGAATCACGCAGGAGGAGGTGAGCCTAGGGATTGTGAGAGGCAGAGGCTATAAAATAGAGAGGAGCACCCTCATTTTGGATCATTCAGTTATGTGCATTTTGAGCTAGTCGTTTCGACTTTTGAGCATGTTGGTTGTTTAGCTGGTCTACAGCACTGTTTAGTGCATTGAGTGTCTCTGTTCGGAGATCTCACCCTTAGCCCCGGGGGACTTCGAGTGCCTGCTCGGGCAAGGTATTCCCATTGGCATTTCGGCAGTAGTTTCATCAACATTTCAGTAGCAGTTTCAGCAGCGTTTTCGAGGACTATGCAGCACTGGGAGAGGGACGCAGTTCTTTCTGGCAGTATCGTTGGACTGGGGTTTTTGTAGGAGGATTTATGTTGAGTGATTGAGCAGGGGACCAACCCTTGCATCTTGGAGGATTTTGGCAGAGTTCTGGAGGGGTTTCTTCAGTGGCAGCGCAGAGCATTGAGGGACTGTGCAGATCCCCAAGGGGGGTGATTTTCGGGGGTCAGCTATTCCAAGAAAGCTTTATGGGTTTCTGGAGTAGGGCTCGATTCCAAAGTTTCAGCATTTTTCGAGGAAGGGAGCAACCCCAAATCATTATTTGTTTTCTAGCAGCAATACGACAGTTCTCTAGCAGCATCCACGCAGAGAGGCCATCCCTTGTTATTTTGGGAGTATTTCTTCACTTGCCTTGTGCAAGTCGAGGTGCCATCTGTTTAATCACCCCTTGTACTCATTTTATTGCTCAGAATAATAAAATGGCTTAGCATTTCTCGCTGCATTTCCTGAGTATTTGCTTATATTTCTTGTTTACATTATTATATGCTGTACCACTGTTATTTTGTCATTTTTGGGTTATTATATCATTTGCACATACTTGGTTGGAGTTTTTGCTGGGGTTTGAGGAATATTTCGGGTTAGGGATATTACATTTGTTGAATGTATGTCCAACCATCCATGACTATTGAACATCACGAATAAATCCAAAATTGTTTAAGGGGGCCCATAAGCCTTTGCATTCTTGTCACCCCCTTATCTAACAATGGTGTCCTCATTTTGTTTAATTTAGAGGTGCATATCCTGGCCCAGCAACTATGATTTTCTGCACCATTTCTTTGTAATGTGGAGAACGGGTAGCATTAAATGAAATTCCATTTGCCATAAAAAAATCAACGATAGCATCATCAACCTCATCCCTATGTAATACATTGTAGATTTTAAAAATTTGTTCATGAGCAAAACTAGCAGGCCTTTTACTCCTCCCGGAAGTAGGCCCTCCCATAGACTCAAATTGGTTTAATGCATTTTGATTCACTAAATCTTCCATATCATGGGAAGAAGATCTAAGTACTTTAAAAATACAATCATTATCCAAGTTCATTACATTGGATCATGTTGTTGCCTGGATTGTACAGACACTACGACAACACTCAGGACGGAGGTTGTCACTGTGATCCCCGCCCATTTCGTTCTAGTTGTCCCCCAATAACAAGTTATGGGGGCTAGTCCTTATGAAATGAGGTGAAGGAAAGTAAGTTGAGAAATCAACTTACCTGAGAGACACAGATGAGTGGCCTAGCCACTTGGTTGGAATTAAGCAAGATTATGATTAAATTAGGTTTTCTATTATGAGACCAGTGCTATAATGGAGTCACAAATTCTTGCTTCTTATGAATTGAAACCAAATGACCAGATGGACACTTGTTGCTTGAATGATTAACTAACCTATATGGTGTGCAAATTTCAACAATATACCAAGATACTCAAAATGTCAAATGCCAACAGTTGTCAATCAAGAAAGTTTGTATCAGCACTACTTTAGAAAATTCAGATTTACCAATGTTATGACAACGATAAGAAAATACTAAACCAACAATGCTTATGTTTGCCCAAGATCACAAAAATATGCCAACATAGCAAATATGTATGCTAGCCTTCTCAAGATGTAAGTTTTAGCAAAATTTCAGATCTGAGGTATAAATTGCAGCAGTAAGTTAACCCACAGATCAACAAATAGTGATGTTAACCAATGCCAAAAATGCTCAAAAATAGTAAAAATTGCCAAACTTGAGAAAAATCAATTTTTAGGATTTTTTAGGGCTTGGCTATAAAATTTCAAATTTGATATACTTAGTTCAGTAGTGAAACAGTGACAGATCAGCAAGATAAAATTGTCATAAATAAATAACCAATATTTCCAAAAAATGGCAAAATACACTAAAACTTGAAAATTTCCAATTTGAGGGCTTCAGGAGAATTTTATTCAGCAATTTTCAGAACTGATAAATTTATGACAACAATATATTAATGACAGATCAGCAAACTGAAAATACTACAGATAATCCCCACAATGTCTAAAAATAGTAAGTTTGCCGAAAAATTGAAAATTCAGATTTTTTTAGACTTTAATTGGGATGTGATTCAGAAATGTTCAGATCTGATTTTTACAGCTATGCAGAAATTTCCAGCAAGCTAAAATGTTAGATCTAGGACAAATTAGAGATGTCCAAATGACAAAAAATTGTGAAAATGAAGATTTTGCAATTCTAAACAATTTTGATCATTTATAATTTGATTTTAAGGTCTAATTATTTGTGTTTTGCTTGTTGTAATAAAATTGTAGAAAAATAAGGGTTCAGATATCAAACCCCAGGCCAAAAGCCTTGAAGATCCCACCATTGAAAATCGTTGAAACTTTGAGATTACCTTAGCGCTTGCTAGATATGATTTTTAAGACCTTAATCATGCAAAACTTCCAAGTATTTAGCCTTAATTCTTCAGATTAGGGTTTCAGGTCAATTTTGGGGCAAAAGAGGCCAAGATTAGGAGAAATAAGACAAAGGAAGTGAATTTTCGGGGATAAATGGGCTAGGATGATAGATCAGGGCACAAGGAGGCTAGAAATGGCCAAGAAGGGTCAACGCTTTGCCCAGAAAGGCTAGCATGTTAGCAAAATAGGGTTATGGGGTAGGGCTAAGGCTTAAAAGGGTCGAAAAGGTGACGCAGAGGGAGGAAGGGATGACGCAGAGGCCAAGAGAGGGACAAGTTGGGCCTAGAGGAGGTAGATCTGGTCTCGGGAAAGCCAATAACTTAAAACCCTTACTCTAGATTTTTTTTATATTTCAGCTCTTTGATTTTCTAAAAATGTTGTGGGAAACTTGCAAAAAATACCAAGAGACTAGATCGTACCCTCAAGGGCCTAGATCTAGCTCTTCTTCTACTTAACTCCTTGGTTTAACCTGCAAAAATAGAAATAGAAACACCCAAACCTCAAATATATACAAAATAAATCTAAAAAAACCCCAACCCAAGTTAGAAAAAATAAATTACAATTTAAATTTACAAAATATACATGGGTTTTTATATGGTTTTTTCTTTTTTTGCTATAATTACTTGAAAGAATGGCGAAAATTCTTCAGAAAAATTAATGATTTACTATAGCCCAAGCTAAGATTAAATCCACCATATAAAAACTAAAGATCCAAGCAACAGTGATTTTTGCCCAAGTTTGTGAACTTGAAGGCCAACGACTGAAGTACTTACAAACACTATCCATATATATCTCAAAAATAATTTGTTAGATTACATGGGGAATCAAACTGCTTAAGATTAGCCCAAAACTATCAATAGTATGATTTTATCTCCATCTAATGAAAAAATAGATCTTACCAATATTTAGCACAACATAGAAATGCCCGTAGTCAGCGCATACCACAACTCAATAAGCAAGAATACCTTTAATTGCACCCCAAAGTCTTTTATTATGATAGAAAAAATAGTTCCCAACGGGACAATAGTTTACATATCAAAATGACTAGAGACTCAAATGACGCTCTAATTTATAGATAAATCTTCCAAATGGAAAAATAATAGCTAGTTTCTTTGATCCTTGTCAAAATAATTTTTCATTTTTGAGGAATTTTTGAATTTATCATTTAATTCCCTTTTAATTAGCTCAAAATTAATTATTTAGAGTTAATTTCCTAAAAAATTTGACTTTGACTTAACCACCAAGGTCCAAAGGTCCAAATTTTCTTGAAAAATACAATATTCCCTTGGTGGAGGACCTTTAAAATGTGATTCTTTCAAAACCCACGAATTTTTCATTTGGAGAACTTATTTTTCTACACAATCTAATTTTGACACTAATTAATTAATTTTTTGGCTTAGGATTTTTTTTTTGCCAAAAAAATTAATTAATTTACACATGAGAGGATTAATTATTTTTCGATCCCTCTAATACATATGATTTTTCTTTTACAAAACTCAAAGAGGGAACACACATTTGTCTTAGACCCTCAAGACACAATCATTTGCGATTCAATATGATCTAGTAAACCAGGGGATTTGTAATAAAATAATTTAGTCAATTAGCTTAAATTATTCCTAAACCACTTTTACATCAGACTCGACTAAAACACTAGAACTCACCTAATAATGACAGTGAATTTCACCTTAGCTTTGGCGGTTTAAACTAAAGGGAATTTTTTTTTTGATTAGCTGTGTTGAAAAACACAGATAATCAGTAAGGTTAAAAACCTCCTAGGATGGAATTCGTCATCACATTATAGGCTTACCTAGGTTGTTACATAAACTCATGGTTTTACTAAGATCATTTACAATATATAACGTGTAGAATGGGGTGACTATGACACACAGAGTGTTGATAAATGATCCGTTTCTTGTTGAAAAAATAGGTACTTCCGCCTCCCTGGAACTTTGACAATTTTAGTGCAACAAATCCTAGGGCAGCCATATGAAGCTTTGTCAACTCCATCATTTTCTCAATAGTACATGTACAACTCTTTACACTATCACCAGATAGGGATAAAAGATGATGCCACACCTTAGTGTAGCTTCCTTTAAACACATGGTTACACAATGTGCACATCCATTTTTCACAAGCACCACTATTATTTTTCTTGTTTGTAGTAATTTTCTTCACAAACTTTAACAAGGGTTTCTTGGGGTTTGTGCTTTTTTGGACTTGACCACTTGGAATTGGAGGAAGAGAAGAATTTTCATATCCACTTGTTGGTATTGAACTACCACCCTCCATGGTTTCCCATCAAAAATGCAAATGTACTTATCAAGTTCTCCCTATGAATCAAAATTTGAATCAACAATAATGTTTAACAATGGAAACTTGAGCTTTTTGGATTGTGATAGGAATGAAAGAAATATTAAGCGTGGAGATATCTAGTCACATTAAATCAAATTTAAACCTGTTATCAAGACAACAAAAAATTATTTTTCCAAGGCTCAAGTTTGCTTGCTGCCCTTGAAACAGAACTTAATCAGCATAAAAATTATATACTAAACCTAGAGGACATATAGTATTTATTATGAGATATATGATAAATACACCATTTGGGGTACACTATATAGTATATTATACGAGACACTATATAGTATATAATAAAATTCATAATAATAAATACTAATACCAAATGAGATACACTATCTCTAGATATATGTCCCCATTACAACAGAATCAGTTTTTACAAAATTTTAATTTTACACTAACCACTCATTTGTAATTTTGTAAAAGCCTGTAAAAACTTTTAATACGTGTTAATCCATAAAAACATAAAAAAATATATCTCCATAGATAACCAAATGAGATGCTGTTGGCTGGCCATAAATATTGAATTCTACCATAAAGTCTGTTCTGCAATCTACATTAAACAAGATTTTAGTGGAAGATAAAAATGGATTTTCAGGTGTAGCGGAGGAATTCAACTGCAAGGGAGGATTGGACCCTGATCATGTGATGCTATTGCTCCTCTCATTCTCATCCCCAAGTTCCCAGTCTCAAGCAGCTTGAAAGCCCACTCAGGAAAGTAAAACTGGCTGGAACAAGAAACCTTCCAATCGAAGTCCTTTCTGCCACCAACAATCTCAAGCAGTAACATAAGAAGGAATTTTACAGCATTGGCACAATCAATAAAAGACAAAACGCCCAGAAAATCGATATGTGAATCTTACAATCTAAAAAAATACCCAACAAACCGATATGTGTATCTTAGATTATCTAAGACAGACGCGCCCAGCAAACAGAATCTTACAATCTTACAATCTTTATGCGAATCTTACAATCTTTTGCAGTAAAAGGATGAACCTTACAATCTTACAATCTTTATGCGAATCTTACAATCTTTTGGAGTAAAAAATTGAATCTTACAATCTTTATGCAAATCTTTAATCTTACAACATTACAAACCGATAAGCGAATCTTACAATCTAAGATAGGGGAGGTGGTCAATTGCAGTAAAAAGACGCCCAGCAAAAAACAAAAGCACATGAGATGGTGGATAAAATGTTAATAGCCAGTGGGATTGGTGCCTATTAAGTAGAAATAAAGTCCAGGTTTATACGGATTTGCACTAATGGTATCTACTATGAGAAGACTCCAATAAACAAATATAAAAATGCAGCAAATGCTTGAATTAGACAGAATGTAAGAACAACAACAAAGTAAAAAAGTACCACCCAAGAGGTACTTCTGTAAAACACTCTATAGATATAGCAAAGCAACCATGGTAACTGACATGCCTATGGGGAAAAGTTGAAAATAGAACAGAACTGCACCATTACCTGAACCTCTAAAGGGCGAAACAACAGGCTGACTATTGCTGAAGGGTGTACCGGTCCTAAACTGTTCGCTGTCAACCACTCTCAACTGTGCATTCACAACTGTCCCGCTCTCAATAGCGAACTACAAACCTCAGCGAAAACAGCAAACATGCGCTCGCCCTCAATAGCAAACAACAGCCTCAGCGATGGAGTGAAAAGGAGGCTCAGGAACCAGCATTTATGGAGGAATTGGAAAAAAAAAATTGGCGCCAAAAGACAAATTCCCACCAATTTTCGTCGAGTCAGGTGTGGGAAAGTTGGGAGCTCTACAAAATTCACTCCTGAGTTCCTGATCTGCGACTTCAAAGCTCCCAAAACCGTCCAAAGGTCCCATTGCCGTTCCGTCTGAAAACAGAACGTTCTCCTGCAACTCCAAAGCTCCCAGGAGCGCAGGAACCACCATAAGGGATTTCCCACCTCTCAGGAGCGGTTCCTGTGTAGTGGAGTATTTAATGTTTCTGCCTTTGTACACAAGTCAATCCAATAGAAGGTTCCATTTCTTGTAAGTTTTTGCTGCTTGGCTAAAGTGCCAATGGTCTAATCTGTCTCCATAAGTCTACTGCCTTGGGAGGGTTAGCAATTAGCAGTTCACCATCTTGAGCTTAATCAACATTCCCATGATGGAGCTGCATATTTGAAGTCTCAATTCATCGCTTATTTAGCAGGAATATGTTCTGGCCCATGCGTCCTTCATACTCTTTGATGTGGAAGTGGACATTTGTTAGATTTTTTATATTGACATGGTCAATGGAATTTCCACAGCCATAATCCAAAAGCTTCATTGTTAATCTGGCAAGCTGTGTAAAGCCTAAATGAATTAATTTGTAGGTATTGATATTGTTTTGTGGTGACTGGTGGTCGTTATGTATTTAAAAAATTGTTTTATTTTGCCAAACAAGATTTTTCTTTGCGTTATTTGCTCACCATTATTTGAATTTAATCTTAGCATGGGGTTCTTTGACCCAATTAATTAGTGTCTGGATTTGAGAATAAACTTAGCCCGACAGATTTGGCTGTTGGCTTTATGACGAGGATCAATCTTTTTATATACCATTATTATTTACTGAATTATTATTGATTGTCGTGAGAACTACTTCGAAATTTATTTTTATTGCTGCTGTACAAATATCACTTGCATTCTGTAATTTACGGCTATTCTTTTCTAAACGACATAGAGGGAAGGATTTTCCGAGGAACTGGTACCCATAAGTGCATCTTCAGTCTACTAAAGAGCTTTATGTCATCAGTGCTACCTGCAGAAAGAGTTATTTAATAAAAATAGGTTCCGAGTGCAAGTTCCCAATTCCACTATCACAAGTATTGGAAATAACAGTGATTACAACTGGATGTTCCACAGGTAAGAGTGAATTCTGACAAGTTTATAAGTCATCACTTGAAGAATTCTTGTTGAACATGCTAAATGGTCTATCCTGGGATGTCTTTCATCCAAGGTCTAGCTTAAGGCTAACAGATACCTGGCAGTCATTTCCAAATAGTGATCATACAGTGCTTCTATCCCTTACAA
This sequence comes from Pinus taeda, assembly GCA_000404065.3. Classification (NCBI taxonomy): domain Eukaryota; kingdom Viridiplantae; phylum Streptophyta; class Pinopsida; order Pinales; family Pinaceae; genus Pinus; species Pinus taeda. Next base: position 2,053 of record APFE031123467.1, on the reverse strand, counting down.
TTCAAGGGTAGCTAATAGGCAAGAAATGCAAAGTTGTATCCAGTATATTTATAGGATTCAGCGTAAGGGCATTGAAAGACAATACTATGCATCAGAGACAATCTCATTTTTTAATATGTTTTTGCATAAGATCTTAGATAAATGGAAAAAAGGCTTTATAGCCTCTAAAGATATGAAGATTTTGATTATTCATTATGCGTGCATACATTTAATGGTTTGATAAGAATATTACAAATGTTTGAAGTGCACATATATTTCCGTTCTGGATTCTCTGAGGCTCATGTATGTTGCGTATATTACAGTCACATTCTGAAAAGGGATTAGATCCTGGATTTCTCGAATTTATGCTGATTTTTTGCTTCTTGCAGGAGCATTCTCTGTGGCAGGAACTTTTCTTGCATCGAATAGCAGAGAATTTTCCATACCAACAAAGTTTTATTTGAAAACCAACATTTTTGGGTATTGTTAAGTTCGACCGCATGGATATAGACAGATGGACGACATCATCTATTTTTGCGAGGTAAGGCCAATTGGGATGTAGGACGCTGTAATTTTTTGCTGAGGAGAAGTTTGGGCCTAGTGGATAATAGAATTCAGAATTAATAAGTTTGATGACTCTGCTGGTTTCTTTTCCCAACGGGTCACATTAGGCAGGAAACGGAGCATTGAATTTATAACTACTGGCGGTAATACAAAACCACCTGTCCGTCGTTGATAAATTTATCCCGTGGATAAATTATGGCTTTTTTTTGTTAGTTGGTACTGAATTTATCCCATGGATAAATACAGTGTCCATTGGATTGTTTGACATATTGTTTTTCAGGGTGCTGGGTACAAAAGATAGAATACTCTAAAGTGAGATACATCTGCCTAATATTTTGTATCATAACGATTTGGATATAAATTAGATTGTATGCTATACTTTGTCTTTGAACCAACATTGACTTTCAGCTGTATACAAATTTAGAGATGAGATTTCTTTCTAATCTATCTTGAATGAATTGGGGCCTTTCTGGAAAGGCTTTTTTGAAACATTTTGAATAGATTTTTACCTTTTTCAGTCAGAATTATGTTGTGTTAGTACATAAATGGGTTTTTTTAGCCAGCTTGCGTTGTGACTCGTGCCAAAGCAATGAACAGTTATTGAAAGGGCTCATTTAATTGTTTTGTAATTTGAAAGTGTTATTAATAAAACGTTTTTCATCCCTCAGGGATTCCAACTATTTTTGTCTAATTGATATCAGTTCTCTCTGTTCTTATGAATATAAGGCTTGTTTATTTACGCACATGGATCAATAATGAAGCTTTGCTGTAGAACAGAGTCGCTTGAACAAATATTAACAACTGAGAAGTTCAATGGTCTAAAGAATTTAATGACGACGATCACAAATTTGAAGACTTTAGTTAATACATAGACCAGACTGAAATTCATCCAACTGACCTTGGTTTGAGAGGATGCCTGGAAAAGAAAAATACCATTGCCAACACCAGTGTAGTTGAACGGTGAGGGCAATGACGTATTAAGTGATCCGCCGAGGTTTAGTTCTTTTGGAGGGACAAACAAGTGATTGGGGTTGGTGTTAGATGCAGGTTTAGGAGATTTTTTTTGGGTGATTTTGTCCCAAAAAAAAAATCTCATTGGGATGCAAGTTAGGAGGTTTTGCTGATAAAGTATCTCCTTTATTTTGATCCACCAAGGTTTAATTCTTTTGGAGGAATAAACAAGTGATTCGGGTTGGGGTTAAATTCGAGTCTCTGGGTGATTTTGTTGAAATTTTTTCATTTGGGTGCAGGTTTAGAAGAACTTGTTGATGAAGTATCTCCTTATTTTTATCCACCTTTTTTAGTTCTTTTACAGGGACAAACATGTGATTGGGGTTAGATGCGAGTCTTTGGTTAATTTTGTTAGAAAAATCTCATCAGGGGATTTTTTTGATAAAGTATCTCCTTTATTTGGTTGAAAAGGTAGGTGTGGAAGTCTAGGATGATTTTGTTGAATAGGTGGGTGTAAAAGGTACAGTGATTTTCACAAATGACTACTAGATGAAGAGTT